>JBCAUA010037373.1:0-12071 GCA_038406235.1 Peronia verruculata | reverse complement strand
AACCTGCATCCAGCATCACAAGACAGGCCCTAACCTGGAACCCCCAAGGGAAAAGGAAAAGAGGCCGACCAAAAAACTTGGGACTTGGAAGCAGACACCCAAAAGATGGGTTGCACTTGGAGGCAACTGGAACGTCTGGCCCAGGACCGGGATGTCTGGAGAGCTCTTGTCGCTGGCCTATGTCCCAAGGGGGATTCCAGGCGAAAGTGAAGTAAAGTGAGCGCTGCGAGGTTCAAAGTGTGTCATACAGCTTAGATTTAGGAGATGGGGCCTAGAAAAGTTGTAATTTAAGTCCAAATTAATTAAAGGATATTGATTATTATTTTATTGAAGGTATACAGGCATTCAGAGATAAGGGGTGATTGGGAAAGTGTGTGGGCAGACAAGGAGAGCGGGAAGAGGGACCAAAAATGTAAGGTAATCAAATTTGAGCTTTGCCGACTCATTTGAAAAGTGCAATGATTTTGTTGGCTAGCATGATGGTTCATCTTATTGCCGATGTTGATTCTTTGCAATCTAAATTCACAAGAACTTACAAAGCATGCGGCGACGATAAAAAGACTCCAAAAAGATGCTATGCCAAGAATATTTCGCACATATCCAACACAGACAAACAAGTATAAAAACGCAACGTGCCATGTCCAAGTTGCTCCCACCTCAGTGTGAAGAACGGACCAGAGTAAGCATTCTTTCTTTCATCCTTCTCGATCTTTTCATGAATATCTATCCGACCATACTATTTGAACTGATAGCCACAAAAGAGATTGTTTCTCTCGTACAAAAGAACAACAAAATTGAAGAAAAATGTGGTAATGATACACAGAAAAAAAAAAAGTTCGCTTGAGATGCACATTCTTCAGAAAAAGCTACCTAAAGACTTTCATCACCATCTCCTTGTATTTTTATAGTCTCCAAGATTATGTAATGAATGTACACTCAAGTATTTACTTCTATCACATCTGACGCCAAAAGGAAAAGGGGTTGTTTCAGTGGTACCTCATTTGGTTTTTACTCACACGTCCAACTCAAATAATTTGACTTTCTTCTATTTCTTCTTTACCTCTTTTGTTTTTAGTCATCATTTTCTCTCTCTCTCTCTCTCTCTCTCTCTCTCTCTCTCTCTCTCTCTCTCTCTCTCTCTCTCTCTCTCTCTCTCTCTCTTTCTTTCTCAATTCCTTGCCTTCCTTCTGTCTACTGGTTCATTGATTATCATTAGGCTTTATGTGCCGTAAAGTTCAGTATGCTTTCGTTTAGTCCCGTTTTCGTGTCAACTACTACAACTTATTTATTTATTTGTTTTCCCGTAATTTAAATGACAAACACTGCTATTATTATTTCGAAGGGCATCTAGGTTCAATAAGCTTTAAATTTATTGAATTTGTCACACACTAAATTTCTCACCCACTCTCTCTCTTTTGTCCTTCTTTCCAGAGTTTTGATGGGTTTCGCAGATGAGCGACGCTCACTTCGTTTAATTCCATGGCGGCTAGGGGTTTATTGGGAGCCCGCCGAGTCTAGTTAAAACTAATAAGCCTATGGATATAGTTTCATATTAGCTCTATGGAACTCAGTATTGCGAGTATGACTCATTGTCACATTGAGAATGATTTACTAATCGCATATTTGAATTGATTTCTGACTAGAGGGGAAAAAAATAAATAAATAGATTTCATACAACCTCAATAATGTGCTATTTCTTTACGAATGCCTTGACAATTTCAGCGCTTCTGCTCACATCTGGCCTGATGGACTCAAGATTAGTATTATGTCAATACGTTTTTTAACAGCACAGTATAATGACATGTCAATTCCTAGATAAACTTCATCCCAGAAGAGATCGTATACGGCACGTTTCTCCCAGTCATAATATCTGGGGCAGAACATCGTATGTGAAGACAATACCTTGAGCACCACAAGACAGACGCTCTTCTGTCAATGCCGGGAAGGTGACAGAACAAGATCAATTTTCATCCCAAATTTCCCAGGACACGCCTGGTTCTATCGATATTTCTTGTGACGGATTAATGAGATTATCTCTGTCCGTATTTTTTTGTCCGCAGCTTTCTATCCTATGATACTTGGGTAATCTATCATTTCACAAAGCTTCACATGAATGTTAGTGACCTGATTCAGACACGCATAGGAGAATGTCGAGCGAGATATTTTGTTAAATGAATCTTTTTGCTGTCTCGCTCTCTAACTTGAAAAAAATTGGTGTTGTCTGAAAATAACCTGCAAAATTTTGCCCTAGATTTGACACATTAGAGTACTTCGTTTCGCCTATATTGCTCGTTTGTTTGTTTTCTCCTTTCTGTTTGTTGTAGTTATTTTGTATTTATCAGAGATCTTTCTTGTCGGCTAAGGTATAGAGACCATGTCTTCATTTGCAAGAAGCAACTTCTTCTTTTTCAAATGTCAATTTTATCACGCACAATGAATCTTTCAAATTCCACTTCTCTCCATCTTTAATTTTTTTTTTTTTCTCACTCAGCCTCTGGGAACGGTTTTGATATCATCCAGCTCGGTCAGTAAAAGGATTTAATGACGTCAGATATTATTCTCAGCGCAGAATTCAATGGGCAGGATTTGCTTTCTCTTTGCAGTCTGAACAATAAGTGCCGATTCCTCTACTTCTGCTCTACTGGAAATCGCCACAGGAATTTTCGTCTGCTGAGATACCAGAGGTTAAAGACGGCATTATCTTAAGAATTATATGTAACATTTATAAATTTCCCAATTACACTCTAGCTCATATGGTTTATAATTTGAGTGAGAGATAATTGGGCTGATGACTGAAAACTCACATAATCACATCCATGCCATTTTATAACTTGAAATTATGAGACAAACTAGTATTTCTCTTTGCTCTTGCATTAGATAAATCTTTTTAACGAAGATTTTTTTAAAAATACAGATAAAGGTTTATACAATTATGCTTGATTATGTATTCTTTTTCTTATTTGTTTTTGTTTGTTTGTTTGTCTGACTGTCTGTCTGTCTGTTTGTTTGTTTGTTTGTTTGTTTGTTTGTTTGTTTTACGTTGTTTCAAACAATACTACAATATTCAACGACAGACGAATCTGCATGCCATCAAACATTAGAACTCCTTCCTATGTTTTCAAATCACGCATTACTTCATTGCTAGGACCAGAACATCGTGTATTTGTCCTAGTGAAGAACATAAATGACAATTTAGAGCGGAGTTTGGCACAATGTATTTTTTGTTTCTCTTGATGTGTGATGTTCATCTTTGGAGGAATTTATCGATGAACTTTGACCAGTTGTGTGCTTGTTTTTCTTAAACCTTTCAATCCTAAGAGATAGGATTATCTCGGCTTTTAGAAGTTGCCAATTTTCGCTGAGAAATTTCGTGGGTAGAAATTTAGAATTTGGAAATTTTGTGCGGACAGCGGCACTCAGGCCTACTCTTCAATCGATTTTGAGCTGCCAAGGGTTCTTTAACATGCGTAACGTACACACGGGACCTCCGAAATATATTCGCCCTTATCCGAGAAGGCTAGACGTCGGGCTTCCCTACCCAAAGGAAGTCAGGGGACCGTTGAGTCACTGAAAAAAAGCGGGTTTTCGATCTTCGTGTCCTGTCAATCTGTCATCCCCCTATGCAGAACGCGCGATTCGATCTGGGCCTGTTTTCTCCATGAGCAGACGCCATACCCATTGAGCCACTGCGTCCCCCAGTTAAAAAAAAAAAAAGAAATACACATATATACACACGCAGCAAGTTTTATTGATATACCTGTAGTTATCACAGACATGAAAGTTATCTACACGAAACAAAAGGATCACAAAACCAGTACTGTTCTTTCCAGTGGACGTCTAGTAAGTTCGATAAACAAGAAGCTTAGCCAGTGTAATAACTGTCAAGACTTGGCGCCCCTGGCAAGAAAACAAATAACTTCCATCAGGAACGGTGTCTGAGATGTGCCAAGGGTGCGGAAGGACAGACCAAGGGTTGTTACACTTGCCACGTCGCGTACTTCCTGCACCCAGCGGTGTCTGATCTGTCCATGTCAGTTTTCCAATCTCTTCTGTACTGAAGACACTCGAGGAATGACATTAGGGAGACGCTGATGGAAGATCGAAGGTGAACCAATGCATGCAGACAGTAGTAGTCAAGTCAAAATTAAACGCTTATTGTAAGGAACACATCGTCTGTATTACAGAATTTAGCTTTTCTGTTGATTTATTCCTCCCTCCTTGTAGTTTATAAACCATGTCATGATAGCTAAGGATTAAGATGTTTAAATTAGATAATATGGCCAAGCAAAAAGGCAGCTAATACTTCATTGGTTTAGGAAAGGTGTCTAAGAAAATAAGATTTTCTTTATCTTTTGTCGAACAAAGTTTTATCTTCATTTCATTTTTAAAAATCAGTTCAACGTATCTATTCAAAAATATAAATCACAAAACTTAAGACAACATAAATTAGGACATGTATAAACCCATGTCGGACCCACAAAAAGTCAGTGTTAATCACTGAGATTTCATGTTCTTCATGAAGTTCTTTTTGCTGTTGACAATAAATATTATGTTGGTACTTCCTTTTTAATACAGCCTCACAAAAACCCAGCCCTTCAAACAAGTTCATCTGGATAGCAAGAACTCCCTCAGCAAAAAACGGACAGTATACACATCCGTGGAAATACTCAACATCAAAGCAGTGCGCAGGATAACCTCGGATTAAAAGGCTATGTTCAAGAAAGGAAATGATTGTCAACAATGTTGTCCAAAAACAAAAATGGGCTTTTTTTTACCAAAAAAAAAAATAATAATAATAAAAACGGAATGAAGGGAGTCGTGCTGTGGAATAATAATGACTGGCACAAGTAGAGCCAAATATTGTGAAAGCCAGTCCAGGTCGAGCGATGCTTGATTAGGTTCTTGGAGAAAATAAGAAGAGAAAGAGACAAATAGAATGAAAATGTCTCGACTCTTTAATACTTGAGTCTAGAGAATAATGGAGACTTTTATATGGTGGAGATTTAATAGAGCAGGCAAAATAATGGACACAGAAAACGATTTTGTCAGAAATGTCGGTGGGAAGAACAATTTAAGGGTAGATGAAGAGAGAAAGAAAATTGATGGTGAAGGATGGGTAGCGAGAGCGGGGCGGGAGTGGAGTGGAGAAGGGGAAATTGTAGGTCAAGGGCTGCGAGGACAGAAAGCTTCAGCAAAGAAGGGGCTGGGTGAAACTTAGAGGTTCACGATGAAATTTTGCCATGACCCAGAACCCATTTTGCTGATCAACTTTCCAAAGACCAAAACAAGGCATATCGCATAACAAGTTACCCACGCTTGCCTGGTGAAAAGTTACACCCAAGGGTGAAATAAAACAAATAATAATTCTTGCACAGACAGGCACTTTTGAAATTATTATCATTTTTTTTTTTTCTATGGCCCTCCTTAGATTTTTATGTCTGTTTGTTTGTCTGATTGTTTGTTTGTTTATTTGATTTTTTTCCTTTACTTTGAATCAGCCTTCTCCCCCCCCCCCCTCTTTTGTTAAGTCATCCACTTCCTTTCCCCTTTTCAATATCAATTTCGCTGAACTGAAATGTCAACTATGGCTCATCACTTCTGACTTGCAACTACTAGTTGGGCATTCATTGTTCCCTAGATTTTTCCGGTATTAACGTCTTTTGCCTGAAGTGGAAGAAAGCCAGCTGATACTTGCATATAGAAATAGGAAAGATACGGGGGGAGAGGGAGGGGAAAAGGGAAGGGAGAAGAGTGGCGAACAAAGAGAGAAAGAAGGAACCAGTTGTTATCAGTGATAACATAACAGGTCTTAACGAAGACAGAAAAAAAAAAAAACTCAATATGGCGTCGGACGTGGGCGACTGGAGAAGTGTGTGTGTGGCCTGGGGGGGGGGGGCAGAGAGTCTTCACGAAATGCTCAGATCCTTAGGGTAACTGTGCTCGGACTCATGTCATGACAAGCTGGAGACTACAGAAGGGTAACAACTATATCGCTTCCCAAGGGAGGCCGATGTGACTGCCGCTGATAAGGTTAGCACTGAGACTGCTCACAATATTATGACTCCAGGGAAAATATAATTTATCAAGCCCGATCAATGCCCGAGGGAGGTGGCATATATAATTTAACTATCGAGCGTACCCTGAAAGCACCAAAGCGGTACTCAAACAAAGCCCTTACAGTAAGTTCTAGTTGATTTAATCTATAATTCTCTGTGTCGACAGTTTGAAATGATTCGATCTATTTCCATAATCAACTGGCTGGAAAAGACAGAATCTGTCTTCTTCTTGATCACAGGCAGCCACAGAAACTATCAGCAACAGGCAGTGAGAAACACTGACCAAAAAATGTGGTATAGAACGCAGCTCGGCCAATTCAGAACAGTCTGAATTGAAGAGATCCGTATTCAGTTAGTTGTCTTACGCACCTGGACATTTATTCATTACTAGTGTGAACAGTTGTGATCTTGCGTGTATTATAATTTAATGATATCTTGAACCAATTGAATCTATCTCCATCTGGACAGTTTGAAATGATAACATCTATCTCCACATCTACAATCTGCCATGAAACAATCAATCTGAGAACTCAAAACAGTTGAATTTATCTCCATTTTGAAATATTTTATGGAATGATCCTAAAGGAACTATTTTCCTTTACTACAGATCGACTCATACATCAATCTCAGCATGTTCTTTTAATATTATTTCAGTGGTATCAGACTATTTTATACCCACAAAGTAATTGTCAAAACAACATGAGCATAGGCCAAAAACTCAACAATTATTCTTCATGCCCGAAGAATGTTTATCGAGCTTTTCTGGTTTTTTGAAGATATGCTCGCCAGCAACAGAAAATCTAACAAAAACTCGGTTATTCACTCTTTGACACTTCCAATGGCTCATACTCTTTGAAGAGTACGATCTTAATTATAGAAATTGTTCTTAGTGTGTGTGTGGTGTGTGTGTGTGTTATATTTTAAGTTAAACATACTACTGTGAGGGTATATCTGGAAATGTATATCTAAAAATACTATGCCCTTTTCCTTGTGCATTACTTTAGTTTGGGTCAATCTTGTGATTAAAAAAAAAAAAAACAGACTTTTCTCAACAAAAATTTTCTTCCCGGGCCAGTACCCAGCTCCACATGGCTATTTTAATCACTTCTTTTGCACGAATGCCTCAGTTTTACCAGACGGTAACAAGATATTTCTGTTTCTCTTAAAATCACAAAATCCTAGCTCCCCTTTCATTGACAATCAAACACACCCAACAACCATATAATACTTGATACATCATTGTTTGCACGGCACACAAATTCCCCTGGAGCCACAAAAATATGGAACCCCCTAAAAGTTGGCTGATAATTTGATTGAGTGTAATAATAATCTCATAAGTAATATCCTCCTTTGCATTCAATATATCATTAAAGAGAAATTCAGACACATGAAAAGACTGAATGACACAAACTAAACATAAGTGTTTTCAGGTGTTGATACAGTCAGCCAATTGGTTTGATAAGAGAACACTCATTTCTGAAGGCAAGCTTAAAATGAACAAGATTATAAGTGTTCATAAATGGACACCCAGAAAATGAAAGATAACAGTGAGGCCTACTCCTTAAATCAACAAGGCAGGAAAATGGCATAGTAATTTACCTGGATATTTTTCACTATTGCTTGAATGAAAAATACCACAAAACGTGAGAGATTCGCTCATATACATAATTATTTTACTTTCTCATTTCACTTATTAAGGGGATTTTTTTCTAGCAGTCAAATAAAACAGGGATCAGCAGAAAAAGCTACTCAAAGATTGCACTTCTAGTTGGCTAGTTGGATTATCTTAAGGAAACACTATTTACGAGTCCCACCATTCTCAACATCTCACATCCCGATATCAGTGCTTCACGTCACGGGCAAGAGTTAAGCCGACCTTTAGTTGGAGACAGGCTTGCGTGAGTTTTGGTATTAAACTGTCCTTTCTTGTCCACAAAATACGCGACGGTATAAATGTTTGCATATTCGGTGGATTTAACTAAGGTTCGGGCTAAAAGAGACTCAGTTTTAATTAAAACAAACGCCTAACACAAGTTTGCTGGCATCGGTGTCCCGGTTATGACTTATGACCTAAAACAGTTTAAATCAACTTGCTTGTAAAAGAAAAGTAATAAAAGATAACACTTTACTGTCCAGGTTTTAACATAAGAATCACATAGATATAATTAACACATCTATATCACTCCAAACAAGCCCCTCTCCTCCTAACAACGTTATGACAAGAGACTATACCATAGCATCAAGTCAGATGAGCAGGCATCACAAACTACAGAAACAGTGAAAAAAAAAAAAAAGATTTTTTTTTCTCAGTCCTGTATTTGCTCATTATTAATCACAAAGCAATTTCACAGGTCCTCTCTCATCCTATTAGCATTCAGCATCATTCTTCCTCATTCGGTAGTGGCATCTTCCACTTTCGTTTGTCCATATTTTTCACTTACTTTAAGACTTAGACTTGCCCACAAAAGTGTACTTCACGTGCTTGATCTTCCAAAACATACGGACAAATGAGCCAAATCTCTTCGCAGTATTTCTACATAGCGCGCTCTTCCATATGACCGGTCATTCTTTTCCCACTATCCCATCTCGGTCTCATTCAACTCTCCCAGCTTCCTGGTCTTTTCTTCTGGATTCGTACGAGCCTCTGTAATCAACAGTGCGAAGGGAAAGTCACGTATCCTTTCCAATTAAACTCCAATTACTTTGAAAGGGCCGGGCTCAGACTGCTATTGAATGTCATAATCTGGCCAATTACCTTCCTAGGACGCCCTCATCATAACACTCCCTATCATTATATGCCAAAGGAACCACGAAAGAAATGCAGCGTAAAGATCATAGAATGGGGATTTAATCAGCACCGGAGTTGTCGCTGTCTAAGCGCTATGACTTTTCAAAGTTCATTCACCCAGCAGCAAGGCGCCCATTCCTTGATAGTGTCGATAGTTCATCACGTTGACAAACAGATTCATACCACATCTGTTAAAAAAAAAAGGCATTGGTGAACTTAAAGAAATAGAGAAAAGAGGGGGGGATGGCGCCTTGCAGAAATGGCTCACGTTGAGAGCTGCAAGTGTAATGGGAACATGAAAGCAAGACTATTTCAATGAAAGGATTGTTTTCTCTTCACGCTGATCTCTTAACGGATCGGGAGTTGTATGATGTTGAGCTTCCTTTTGTTCCATGCCACTAATTAATAAAGGCAGTGACCTATCACAGATTTGGCAAAAGCCAGTGATCAGGATGAAAGATAAGCCTAATGTGTGCAACATGGCGCTGCGTCTTTGGGAGTGCGTGCAACTAAACACAAAAAAGCAGAACAGACGGAAACAGTATGGAATAACAACAACGGAAAAATAAATAAAGAGAGAAAAGATCGGTTTCAGTAATATTTTTTTTTTAAAAAAAGGGCCTGAAAGTCGATATGTCAGCTTAAATGTTCTGTAAAAAATATATATATAAAGAGAATTACAGTTTCTGTAGTCTTTCTACCCATTAAAAACAAACTTACATGACTATGATCGCAATGAATTATGTCTTTAATTATCTTTGTTTGCTTCGTTCCTCTTGCTTTCACAATTTACGTCAATTGCCATTTGTTATTCGAATTATTGCTGTAAAATGATGAAGGTATTCTTTTTGATATTACTGTTTTGTTTATTTTGTTTTTCTTGATTGGGGTATGTTGACATCGACGATGATAATATGATAATAATAAAAGTAGGGGTGCGAAAATGTGTGCTGCGAAACGTTACTGAACGACTTTCATGATAGCTCTAAAGTTTGAGCTTTACGTCAGATATAATCCGTCACGACGCTGGCAGTTGTCAAGATGAAAACCATAATTTTCTCATCCCACTGACATTTCGTTAGATAGAACAGCAAGTGAAATTGTTTCAGATATCTCAAACGATTCGTAGTTTACTTGATATTTCATTTTAAAAAATGAACCATTGTAGCCAAGGACATTTGGTGAGGAAATTGGAATAAACTCTCTTATTCATTTCGTTCTTCTTAGCTAATACTTAAAGAAGGAAAAACAGACATCACAGTGAAGATGTGACCAAGTGCAGTTGGGGAATTAAGAACAAAAGTCCTGAGGTACTGAGTTGTTTTCGGTTTTAGATGTGTTCACAGACAATTAGCAGTGATGATGTCAAGAAGCCAGACTAAGCCTTCTGAACCAAGTGACTTTTTTTCAGACAGATTTGTTGAAACCGAAGGACTCCGCGGTTTGTCATAGTCATTTTGGCTCTATCTCTGAAAGTAGCAGATGTGTCTGGATACCCAACACCGTTCTGAATAAACCACAGTTGAGGCAAATGTTACAAATACATGAAACAATGTTCACATAAATTCTTTCTACCTCTTTCTCCTTCTTTCTCTCGCTTTCTGTCACTCTCTCTCTCTCTCTCTCTCTCTCTCTCTCTCTCTCTCTCTCTCACACACACACACACACACACACACATAAAGTCACACTGAATGACTTATTAAAAAGTAATTGGTCAGATTTAAGTACAAATACCAGCCCTAGGTCCTGATTCAATTAAAATCTGATTCAATTAAGGTGATGAAGCCACAATGATTACAGCCACAGGCTATTCCTTGAATTACCTTAGTTTTAGGTTCAACCTGATTCAGTACATCGCACGAACTTGACAGGAATGTGCTAGTTCTTAAACACAGCAGCTTGTGAGTATCTTTGACATAACAGTTCTAAGCAAATATCAAAGCCATCGTACAAAATCAGATGTGATTTGGAACAGTTGAAGCTGCTGAGTCGAATTCGAAACTCTTTAATTTCACTGACATAATTTTGTTTAACTACATCTAAAATCATCATATTTCCATCAGGTGAAATACTTGATTGTGTGTTGCTAGCCATAGCATTCAATCTATCTAAAAACTTGTTCATATCCCGCTTCTGCAAGTTGGATCCATTTCTAAACAGATTACGCTATTTGACCTATCGACGGTTTGATTTAAATCTGAGCTAATACGAGGAATAATGGTAACGACGCCATAATAAGCCATCCACAGATTATCAACAAGCCAATAGGGCCATCTGTTCCAGTAATCAGTCGCCGTTGCCCAGTGAAAGCCACTGGGCCAAAGCGATCAAACATACTGCATTGATTTGTCGGATGCACTACTGCACAGGTATGTATGATGGAAAGCACTCGTCGTAACCCTGTTGTGGGAAATGTCTTGAATGTTCGCCGCTATATTCGGGAGGCTGTAATTATGTTAGGGGGGGGGGGGGGGGGTCCTGAAAATGAGCTTTTTTTTTCAATATATTAAACTCGGGGTTTTGGTTTTTACAGACCTTTTGTCCTTTTTTGGTATGACAAAGGTACCGGTTGGAGCCAGAAACATCTACCTTATGCTCCAAAAACAAGGCGAATACTACACCCCAAAGAGACTGTATAGAAGGATTATGAAAAATTCACCAGTGATCTTCTCAAATTGTGCGCTCTTTTCACTTTCTTCCCTAAGTTTTTTTTTTTTTTTTCTAAACCAATTGACTACTACCTTTTCAATACATATTTTTCATATAATGTGTTTCAATAATAGGTATCCGTTCTGTCAAATTTTGTTTCTCTTTTTGA
Organism: Peronia verruculata; assembly: GCA_038406235.1. NCBI lineage: Eukaryota > Metazoa > Mollusca > Gastropoda > Systellommatophora > Onchidiidae > Peronia > Peronia verruculata. The sequence continues at coordinate 409 of JBCAUA010037373.1, read as the reverse complement.
TAGAAATTGGATATCTAGCTGAAAATTAAGAAACTACAGATCCGTCAACTAATACATGTATATCAAAAATTTCTCGCAAAACTTGTCTGGCATATAACCAAAAAGCAAACGCATAGCACTTTCATACAGAGCCAAATTCAAAAGACAGAATTATCGAATGCTTTAGGAGCATTACGCTTTTGAACATAGTTAATCAAGACAAAAAAAAAAAAAATCCAAGATGGAGGTGTAGTCATGGCAATCGAATACAAAATAAATTAATTAGATCGTTCTTAAAAAGTCCTAATTTCAACTATTCAAAGAATCACTCCCAGGATCCCCAATATCCTCCAGCCCCCCCCCCCTTAAAAGATATATGAAAATACAGTTTAATTATGTTTGTATTAAACTGGCATCTTACGAGTCCCTT
>JBCAUA010037362.1:2500-12071 GCA_038406235.1 Peronia verruculata | reverse complement strand
GATAGATAGATAGATAGATAGATAGATAGATAGATAGATAGATAGATAGATAGATAGATAGATAGATAGATAGAAGCCTACTGAAGATATTTACATCATTTCAGAATGGTGGAAATTAACAGATGTGCAAAGGTTTATTCAAATATTTCTTTCAATTCCAAGACACTGACTGCTGAGTTGAGTCATCTGATTCTGAACGGGATCCATTTATCACCTTTGAGAAACTGGCAATGAAATTCAAGTTCAAGTTTAGTGTTGTTTCGTAGATGGATAAATTCGAAGTCGTTTGACATACATATCTCACGCTCAGTAGGCCTTGATTAAACAATCCTGCGAGGCACAGTAAGAGGTGGGAGACGGAGTTGTCGACAGAAAAAGAGATGGGAAAACAACATCACGGAGTGGACAGGCCTACAATTGGAAGACGTATAGAGAAGGGCAGAGTGCCGGGGTGGATGGAGAAGACTGGTTGTGCAGACTACAGAGGTGCCCATACAGACTAACGTCTAAGGGATCAAGGCACGGCAAGGCAAGGCAAAAACAAGTTAGTTCCAAGAAATCTTCGACTGTCTGTAGACAGAAGTATAAAATGATTGTATGTGGAGCGTGGAGCTTGGGTTTGAAAACATTTTCGATGCTACTCATGCCATCTGCCAAACATCTCAACCACGCCCATTCCTGTCTTATGTACATCTAAATTTTGTGCAATCTAATTAAAAGATAATTGGAAACTACTAGAATAATACGACTGAAAAAAAAAAAAAGTCTCTGTTAAGAATGATAAAAAGAGTTGTTCAAAATTTGACGACTTCTGTCCTTAATGTATAAAGATCTTGTAAAGATTAGTTGCCGCATTTCATTTTGTACGGAAGAACCTATCATCGTGGTGTAGGTGACAGACAGGATAAAATATGGTTTAACTGTCTAGCTGGTTCGTGGAAACAACGTCAGGCCCTTAACAACAAGGTAGCCCGCAGAATTACTAACATTATAAAGGCCAGACAGAATCACAAATGAGCGCTAGAGAAATACTGACTGTGTTTTGATGGCATTTTCGCTGCTCCCAATGTAAGTTATTAAAATATCTCGAATACTCGTTTTCCCCTTTTAGGGTTTTTTTTTTGTTGTTGTTGTTGTTGTAAATACAATATAAGAATAATCTCACTGACCCAAATACGCTTCAGTTAAGAATGGTGTAAATTACGAGTTGTACTTTCTGTGTTTCCAAAGCTAAGATTTTGTAAGACTAGAGATCCAGTTTGATTCTTATAGACTATGCAGAGCACCTATAATTTCTACGAAACTAAAGAAGTCAAACTGTCTCGTTGGTTCACTGGATAACTACTCTAAGTCGTTACCCACCGTATTAGGCACAATATAGCTCTTATTGTGCTGATGAGCCGTTAAACCCCAACACAAGCAAACTCTAAGTCGTGAACGACAGCTCGGTCTAGGGAGTCTAGGAAAGGCGGAAAAACAGAACTAATGACTGCGTGACAACTGTGGACAAGATATAGGGAGTAACGACGTCCATTATGCATATGATACTACTGTGTTGCCTGGTTCAGCGGAAACAATGAGCTAGCCAGGCCAAGTTCTGGCACTAATACGTTCCTGCACGTCAATTCTAAGACAGGATTCTCTAATGGCAGAGATATTTCTGGACAGATGTGAATGTCCCTTTACTGTACAGAATGTACGAATGTGTATCTATATCTAGAGATAGACAGATCAACAGCCAGGCAGGAAGACATATACTTGCAGGAACAGACAAATAGACAGACAGGCAGAAGACAGACAGACAGAAAGACAGAGATAGACAAAAGGGCAGATGGCTGAATGAAATATCAGGCACATTGACAGACGGCGGTATCGTTGGTACGATGGACACAGATACTTGGATAGACAGACAAACAGGAAGGTAGACAGGCAGATGAATGTGGACACGTGGACAGAGATAAGCAAATTGATGACGGACGGACAAACAGACAGGCAGGTATTACAAGGTTTACACAGCAAAATCGTCTGATCTTTTCAGACTCTTTGTCCTTACTCCAGGCTCCAACTGCCCACTTTTCGGGATGACAGAGTAACTCACCCAGTGCAACCCCTTCAAACTTTATTCAGAAAGGAAGGGGGTGGGGGGGGGGTTGGATCTGCCTTCTTCTGGGCGGGTAACGAGTAACACGGGCATTGCAAAAAATGTGGCAGCAGATTCCATCGCCAAGGTCGGCCTGATTTTAAGTCCCCTGGACGAGGGAATCCCTCATCTGGAACTTAGGCCGATCATCAAGGAGTACACCAAATGTGTGATGGCAATGCCGATGGAATCAACAGACTGCAAACACTATCCAGCCAGAGTTTGGCCGGGTCTGCTCAGCCGCGAAGACAAGACCAGGTGGTCCTCAACCGCCTGCATCTGGGTCACTCTCACCTCACCCACTCTTTTCTTCTGAGAAGAGAAATGCCTCCACAGTGTGTTGACTGCCACTGTCAACTGACAGTGACACACATACTAATTGATTGCGTCGACTTCAGGGACGCTCGAAAAGTCCACTTCTCGAGTCGCTCCCTGAAGGATTTATTTACAAAAACAAATCCGCAGGCCATCCTGAGCTTTTTACGCCAGATTGGCCTGTACAATAAACTATAAAATTGTATAAAAAGTAACATCTGACAGAAATGCGACGACCTTCCCCGGGTCGCCGCAAAACTGTATACACCAATATTTTCCTACAGTTATACATTCTTTGATAGCCCAGACTTTTATACATAATTTGATATCCTTTTAATCATAAACATGTTGTCCATTGTCATCGTGTTGGATATTCTCACCGTGTTGGGCACAATATAGCCGTTATCGTGCTGATGTGCCGTTAAACCCCAACTCAACTCAACTCAACATACAACAATGCCAAGTTCTTTTGAAATACTTCAAATGATTATAAAATGCTTGCATAGAAGCTTCCCAAATTGTGTGGCATTTTGATATGCAGGATTGCTGGTTGGTAAAGGGTGTCAGTGTTACAATAATTTCCTTCAACATTTTCTTTTTCACTTTCTTTCTAGAAATATAAATATGAGGTGCGACACGATGAAATCAGGCCCTCGTCAAATGTTGCGCATATAAAGTTATTGGTCTCATTGTGAAGATTATTCATTTCAGATGCAGATTAATTCACATGCTCTCCCCCCCCCCCCCCTCCTCCTTTTCCTTCAGCTGGTGATGAATCTCTGGTGTTTGGCAACATCCCCATAATCTTCATTTTATATTATCATAAATTATATCAATAACCTTGTCTGGCCCAGGAAAAACTAACGCCTCTAGTGCGAATTTCATCGTTGACGATATTTTGGAATTCATATCTTTTAGCACTGAGAAATGCTTAGAGACCAAATCTTTCAACAATAACTCTCCATATTTTGTGTAACATAAACGGATGTAAATTTCAATCTCTGTTGTGAATGTGACAGATCTCTTTAACGGGGGCTAGTCTATTGATACCTGTAGGATGAAACAAAGATAATGTCTGAAAATACTTCTTTTTTTCTTTTTCTGAGAAATTGATAATCCAATCAGTGTATTTTTTGTGACATTAACTCAGTGTGACATTTTAACATATTTACAATATATTGGACACCACAGGCTTAACATTTGTTTCCTTGTCTTCCCCAGGCCAGACCCTGCCAATCAAGCTGGAATACTGCCATCCTAACTACTACACCACCCCGGCCTGCATTGATCATCCAGATGGTTACGGCTGCGAGTGCGGCCCTGGCTTCCTCTGGAACAAGCATAAATGCATGTGTGAGTACTCATGGACTAGTCCGTCCGGTTTCATTATCTTAACCCTCTCAGACCCACCAGTGAACCCAAGTAACACCTTGGTGACATTATTTCGACCAATATTGATTTTGACCACCTTATGCCTGAAACCAGGTAAAAGAGTGGGCTTTGTTCTTTTGTTTGTTTATTTGTTTGTTTGTTTGTTTGCTTTTTTTTTTTTGTTTTGTTTATTGTTGCTGTTGTTTCAATTTTTGTTGTAATCTCCTCACATATAATTTCTCTGATTTTGTTAACTTACACACTGAAAACATTATTTCAGCCAATACTGATTTTGACCACCTGTACTAAAATCATGTATAAGGACTGGGTTCTATTCTTTTGTTTGTTTGTTTGTTTTTGTTTTTTCAATGTTTGTTGTAAATTCCTCCCATGCAATATCTCAGATTTTGTTAACTTATCAGTCTGTATAAATTTATCTATATATGTGCCAAGCTTGGCTCAGAGGGTAAACTGTTCCCCATGATCGTCCCATGGCCCAGCCAGCTAGATCCTGTTTGTTTGTTGGTTGTTGTTGTTTGTCCAAAAACATGTTACGTAATGGTAAAATTACGGATATTTTCCTCTCTTTGTAAGAACAAACGTACGTACTCCTCAGGGTATACTGGTTTATGGTATCTGAAAAGGTTTAGAGCGCCGAACAGGCAGCTAGAGGCTTTGTATACTTCCCAGAAAACTGAGAACGTTTGTTAGTGTCTGTCGAAATGATTATAGTGTAGACAGTAAAGACGTTAGAGCGTATGCATTGCACAAGGATAAGCGCTATATAACTACTACTCTTTATTCTTCTTATTATAATTAGCTGTCCTGTATAATTCCCCACCCCCACCCCCCACACCCCGTGGAGTGCCCCACGGGGTTTCGAAGTTTAGAGGTAGGTTCTCTGTTCCCATCTGCAGGCGGTGAAAACCTTGATCAGCCTTTAATGTTAAATGCACACACTAAGATTGGCACAACAGCGCCGTTGTCGTGCTGATATGCCGTTAAGTCTCAGCACGCTCCTGCGGGGTCCGGAGTTTATAAGTAGGTTCTCTGCTCCCGCCTGCAGGCAGTGTAAGCCCGTCCTCGGTGGGATGTCTCCCATGGAGTGCCATACTCGACGTTCCAGGGGTGACATCTCTTCTCTCTCTCCTTGCTCCTGTCTTCTATCCCGCTCTCTCTCCTCTCTTCTTCTTCTTGACCTGTAGACGTTGCTTACCGTGTTTGGTACAAAATAGCGGCGATCGTGCTGATGTGTCGTTAAACCCCAACACAAACAAGCAAAACAAAAAACCGCCCATGGGATCTGCTCATTTATTCCCGATATTGATGTTAAACAGCATTTAGCACTGTGGTCCTCCTTTTGTGAGCAAACACAAATGGGTTCGTGCTACTTATCTATTCTCTCTGTCTCAGTTAGTTGTCCTGTATAGATCCATTGCGATACGCTTGTTTACTTTCGTGTCAGCCATTTTGATTCGCTGAATGGAGTAATGGCAAGCTTCCGGGTTCTGACGTCACAAGCAATGGATCTATGTGATCCGGGACATCCAGCTCCTGTCTTATTTATAGGTTGCTCAGAATAGCTTTTAAACAAATAGTATATTTTACAGCTGAAGAAGAAAAAAGTGTGTCGGAATGCACATCTGCCCTGTTCATATTTCTTTTTGTTTGTTTGTTTGTTTTTGTTTCTTTGTCTTTAATTTGTTTTGTTCACATTTTTTTTTCCTGTTAAGTGACATTTTCAGGTCATCCATTGGTTGTAAGACCAAACCACAAAAAGTTTGACTGAGTAGTCATCTACTCGTTTGATCTATGGGAGTGTGACAGAGGCCCGTGATCATTAAGTCCGTTGTTTACACCATCACCATACATTTTATCTACATTTACTCCGATCGGCCTTTAACATGTAGATGGACCCATCACGATAGACACAATGCAGCCGTTGTCGTGCTGATGTGCCGTTAAGTCCCACGCCCGATACAAACACACAAGCAAATACCATCGTCTTCAACAATTTAAAGCTGTTACGAAATTTGTATAATCAGACATATAAGCTTACAATCTGACAAAGTATAAAAATAAGGTAGATTTCACACAAAAAAAAAAACTGTAAGGAGAGAAAAGAAAATACTAATTTAAAAAGTACTGAAGATGACAGAAACGCACAAATCAGAACACAGTAAAGCAGTTAGGGATAGGACACGAATTAATGGGCAGAATAGCCAAGAGAAAAATGAGTTTCCTTGGTCAAGTTTGTCGACACCTGAGATGCTTTCTAGTGAAAGATGCTATTCAAGGAAAAATGGGGAGGGGGGGGAGGAAGAGAGATCGACCAAGAACAGGATATATGGACAAATATGGTGAACTGCACGGGCTTAAACACAATTCACAGCTTAAGTTGTTTGGAAGATTGCGAGGCGTGTAGGAGAACTAGGAAGGAAGTAACGCAAGCAGCATACGCCCACGAGGACGGCCCTGGATCATGTCATGTAAATGTTATTGATGGTGTAAACAATGAACAGAGTGTCACCACTTTCTGTCAAGCTCTCATAGATCCTCTCTGTTTTTGTTTGTTTGTTTTATGTTTTTTGTTTTTTGTTTTTCTATTTGGGGGGGGGGTATTGCCTTTGTTGTTGTTGCTGCTGCTGCTGCTGTTGTTGTAGTTGTTGGTGATGATGGTTATCATTATTATATTTATCATTATTTTACAATGTTCTGTTATACTTCATGTGCCTAGCAAAGAGAGGTGAATAAAATGACTAAAAAAAAAACGGCCTGTTAAATGTTACAGCCAGATGCTATTAGTATATGAAATTAGAGATCAAAGCCCCTCTGGTGTACTGTCCACAGCTTCCGCCATAGACTCGCGATTTGAGTTTAAACCTGGAGAACCCATCAGATACACTCTTCTCCTGGGTAAAGCTTTCCCCGAACTGAAGGCTTTCACCATCGCCTTCTGGATCAACATCAGCGACCCAGAGCATCCAGGCACCATCCTGTCTTATAAGCATGGCGTCCACGTCAACGTGCTCCGTATGATGAGTGGTCCGACCTTGAACTTCGAGATTCTGGGCAAGCGCGAGCTGACGGACATTCGACTGGTCACCAAGCAGTGGTATCACATTGCCCTGACCTGGGATTCTATCGGTAGGTCACAGTGCCTTAGTGTGTGCAAGTGATAGGTATGTGGGTAATCGATCAAAATAATCGGTTGTACAGGCATTCTGCCGTAATGAGTTATACGGTTACGAGTGCTGCATGTTTTGGTTACAAATGATCACGGCAAACTAGCAATTTTTCCAATAGGCCAGGAGCAAGTATTCATAAACTTGTGTGGAAACTCATATTTCATTTATCCAGCTAACCATCCACCGGACAGTCTCTCCATCCATCCATCCATCCATCCATTCATTCATCCATCCATCCATTCATTCATCCATCCATCCATCCATCCATCCATTGATCCATCCATCCATCCATCCAATCACCTATACATCCATCCATTCACCTATCCATCCATCCATCCATCCATCCATCCATCCATTCTTAGTTTCTTCAATATCATCTTCAGATGATGGTATTCTGTGAGATAAACCTCAGTACAAACAATTATTATAGGTTTAATAGATAAAAGGAGCACAGATCAAGTACATTATGCTGTTATTTAGTATAGCGTTTGGCGAAGTTTTTCTCTGGCACAAATCTTTGTTTGTTTTCCCTGATTTACCAAACGTATACTATCGGCATAATAGTCTGTGCACGGCGCATTAAATCATTTCAAGGGAAAGTATAACAATTTCTTTTTTCTGATATGTTTTCCAGTCTTGGTGAGTTCAATTGCATTGATCTGCTTGTGCCAAACTTCCGGGTCGGGGTGACCTACATTGTCAGTGTCAGCGTCTGGAGAGACAACATTACTGGCAGCACGTCTGTTTACAACGTCATCATTCCATATACAGGTAAGTTTGTGTCTTATACAGAAATGTTCTGTGTAATCATTTTACAACAAATAGATTTGTATCCTGAAAGGAAACATTCTCTATTAAGCTAGGTCTGCATTCACTGTCGTTAAGGCATAATCGTATTGTAACTTGTCGTTATACAAGTAATCCATCTTCTTTATTGAAGTAAGTCTTATTTAGCGCCCATATTTATAATATACTAGATCAAATCTTAATGTCATAATCTCTTGTTAATGATTAGTATATATTTTCAACAATGTCAATGGTTTATATAATTATACTTTGAAATATTAAACAATTTCAGCACTCCCTATAATTGTGTGACTTTGTCTTAAATCTGAGAACTCCTTATTTAAACGATCAGTCAATCAGAAAGGATCAGTAACATTACTGATCAAATAGCCAAGCCAAGATTTTTGTAAATTAAATCAAATAGTATCTAATAACAACATTAAACAACTCTAAATTGAATAGGGCCAGTAGGTGAACGGATTACAATATGTTGTCTACGATAATCATCCAGCGGAGTAAACTCTCAGACATAAATCGTTACACAAATTGATCATTTTGTTAGGATAAAAACGCCATAAGAAACTATTTTCTGTAATCTTCTTCACAGCACCAGAGGCAGTTCAAAATCTAACGGTGAGTGACATCCAAGCGGACTCTGCAAAGATGACATGGGCACTGCCAGCCAACAGCCAAGGTCAAGTGACGGGATTTGATGTCTTTGTGTACAGCCACAGTAAGTGTGTGATCTACTACAGGCTACAGGATCCAGGTGTCTACTCAATGGTGGTGACGTCAGAACCGATTGAGCAACTCATTTACAAGAAAGTAAGTGTTTGACATTTATCCATCAATCTATCCGATCGCCCAGCCGTTTTCTATCCATCCATCTATCCAACCATCCATCCATCCATCTATCCATCCAGACATCCAACCATCCATCCATCCATCTATCCATCCAGACATCCATCCTTCGATCCATCTATCCATCCATCCATCCATTAATTCATACATCCATCCAATCATCCATCTACCTACCTATCCATCCATCCCTCCATTCTTTATTTCCTCCATCCTTCTATTAATTTATTCATCCATATATCATATATTCATCAATCCATCCATGTCTATCCATCCATTGATTTATCCATTTATTCATCCATCCATTCATTCATTCATTCATTTATTCATTCATCCATCCATTCATTGATCCATCAATCCATCCATCTATCTACTAATCCACCGATCCATCCATCTATAGAAAGAGGACACAGCTCGAGAATGTAAGAGGAGACAGTACCAGAGCATAGAACGGAGCCAAGGCCAAGACTTTACCATCTCGTTGGAACATCTAACACCTTCCACTGAGTACCAAGTCAATGTTACAGCTTACAATCCTGAATATCGCGGGGTGTCGAGCAAAACAGATCTCATCATTTTATCGTGGGGTAAGTCAGTCAACTCATCTTACCTTTTACTTTCATGATATTCTCTCACTCATTTGAGCAGTTTTGCAGATGGATGGGTCCAGCATAGTCTTGCAGGAAACGCATTACTTTGGTCACTTACAGCTAATTTCATGAGAGTTTTTAGGCATAGAAAATGTGTAAAGCCAAGCGGACACATTCACCTGCAGGAGTTTGAGAGACGTAAAATATATACCGTATGTATCCAAGCATTTCCCATCACGTGAAGATCCAAAATATTTATGTAAGAACATTCTTAATTTCTAATTATCGTGATTATGTAGAGGCATTTTTAAACCTTAGTACAA
>JBCAUA010037351.1:0-12073 GCA_038406235.1 Peronia verruculata | reverse complement strand
GTACTTGGGAAGCGGAAGTTATGTAGACGGCTAAAAGAATAAGTAATTAGAACTGAAGGTTTATTCTAATGCAGATTATAAAGAGCGAGTTTTAGGGATAAAGTAAAGTTCAGACTATGTGAGAGAAATAAGTGTAGTTACCTTGCTATCGCATCTTCTTGCAAGATACCGTAATAAACACCTTTGTGGCCACAGGTCATGCCATCGGAATTGCCTCGTTTAATGCCAACAAGGCGGGCGTTTCCACTGAAGTCACCGTTGCTCTGTCGTAGTACAGAGGTGGGAATCTGCCACAGTTTTCTGGAACCCACGGCCGAGTAGTACAGGTAATCGAAAGAGGGTGAGAGGGCTATGCCGTTCACACCAAAGGAGGAGTTCATTGGGACTCCAGAGACGTTGAAAGTGCTGTAAATAGTGGATTATTATAATTTTTATTTTTTAACCTCACACTACATAAATGAATCAGCAGTGTTGATAAGATTTTTACGTATATTCTAACCTTTCTATCTCTCTCTTATTGCCAACGGACTAGTTGGGAATCTCCACATGAAGAGAAGCTCTGTCAAGTAGTAGCTGAAAAAAGCATTGTGAACAATGACTTGTCTTTTCAATTTAGCTGCATTGAATGTTAATCATTCTGTCACCTTGCCCTGTTTGACAATGTCGTTAACCTCACAAGCTGCACAATAGTGACCCTGGTTTATGACTGAACTCGTTCGGAATCGCGTTGTGATCAATCAGTGGTGACCAATGTTCTGGTCGTCTAACACTGTAAATTATCACATGTTAATCAATTCATCCTGCTGCTTTGTTTACATAGTAAAACACATTGCATTGTGAGCAATTTACAGAATGGGTCGGTACTGCCTAAATTGTGAGTGTAACACACTTACCAATTTCTTTATTTCCAAAAACACAGATAACAATGTACTGATGCAATAATATGGCAAAGCAGCGTGCCACTACCGAAATATATAAAGTACAAACACACACACACACTCACACACACACACATATATACATACATACATACATACATACATACATACATACATACATACATACATACATACATATACATACATACATACATACATACACACATACATACTTACATACATACAGTCATACATACATACATACAAACAAACATACATACATACATACATACCATACATACATATACACATACATACATACATACATACATACATACATACATACATACATACATACATACATACATAGCCTATATACAAACGTACAAGTAAAAGCACAAAAAGAGCCAGCCAGATAGGAAACCCGGTCTCGTCAGACCAGGGATCTGCATTTTTTTTTTCAATCATCTTCCTGGTGGTGATGAGTTCCATCATAAACCTGTCATGTGTTATATTTATTGGAAGAAAGCATTATTTTTATGAGCGAGTCTGTTTCATATAGATGCATTTATTGAGTCGACGTGTTTTGTTTGTTTCCACGTCAGTTTCGCTTCTATTTTACTTGTACATTTGTTTTGTTTGATTTTGATAATTTGTTTTCGAATAATATAATTATGTGGAGTGTGTGTGTGTGTGTGTGTGTGTGTGTGTCCGTGTGTGTGTACGTGCGTACGTGCGTGCGTGTCTGCGTGCGTACGTGCGTATGTGCGTCCGTGTGTGTGTATGTTTGTGTGCGTGTGTGTGTGTATATATGTGTGTGTTTCCAAGAATGACAGCGAATGTCAGGTGTACATAGTTGACTATTAGCCACATAATTTGAGGTAAGCTGTCATAGCTATAAGAGATCTTTGAATCATTTTAAAAGTCATACGAAATTGTGGCAAAGAGAGGGACAGAGAGAGAGAGAGAGAGAGTGAGAGAGAGAGAGAAAGAGAGGGGGGGGGGGGTTGGGGAGAGAATTAAAAAAAAGACTATTTTCATTACAGACTTCTTTTAAAGAGTAGCAATACTGGTCTCAGAACTTCTGTGATAAAACTGCTTCATCTCCTCGTGAAGAAAGAAAGAGAGAGAGAGAGAGAGGGGGGGGGGGTAGGATAGGTACCCTTACTACGAGGGCCAGCCATGCATTTTCCAGAACTGCAGTGATGAGGTGGCCAGAGTCAAGGCCACTGATGGTTCAATGACTTCCTAAGTGGGACAAATGGACGCAGCTCAGTAAGCTCTTTACACACAAGAGATCCTAGGATAGGCTTAGCTCTTGTCTTTGATGAGTGGATATGAAATCATCTTCAAAAGCCACTGGTGAACAGCACTACTAGCATGGTCATTTCCTGGACTTCACATGTCATGCCCAATCGAGTCAGTGGAAGGGTAGGGGCTGAAGGGGGAAGGGGCATCATAGGAACCGCCTCAGAGACAAATTTTGTACTCATTTGTCGAAAAGAAAATCGAGTATGTATGATTTTTGTCAAGTTTAACTCAGTTAAAGAAAGAAAAAAGTTTGTTCATGATTGGTTTAACTCTACTTAACTCGGACGATGACTTCTTTTGTTTACATTGTTATTACATTTTGAGGAAGTCGGTTCGTCCAGCCCAGGTTTGCACCCTCCTGAAATGCATTACTGGTCTGTCAACCAGCCTTTGGGATTACTGATTTTAGTGAAATATTGCGATCATATTAAAACATTTGATGATATCTACAGCCAACAACGAGTCCGCTTTTGAAAGTACATGATATATGCCACTGGTGCGACATTAAAACATAGCAAGTAAAATGAAAGTGATTTTCGTCAGTAAAAGCGAAGCTGCATCCAACGGCTATATCTAAAGAATATTGTATGATTGTTTGGTAATAGTCGTTGTCTTTGTTTTTTCTTTCCAAAAAGTATTATTATTATCACCATCTTTATTATTCTACAAAAATATCTTAAAATTAAGGTGACTGTCCACCGGCAACAAATCAAATACATCAAAAAAGAAGAAGAAAAGGTGGAAAAACAACAGGTAAACTTTTGAATTGAGTGATTAAAATTAACTAATATCGCTAGCATTATTATCATATATCATTATTGTTAGTATTCTATATTGCATTGAAAGACTCAGGGAGAAAGAACAGTGGATGTTCAGTTTTTAATATTTTGAAGATAACATACCTGAATCTTAACTATAGAGGATAAAGAACAGTCACCCTTTTAGAAAGAAATGGTTGGAATCAATAATTATAACAAATTAACAGCACAGATATTTTAAAAAACAAAATAACAGGTTTCTCCCATTTGAGGGCAAAAATATATCGTTTTCTTGCCTCCATACTGTTAGCTTTTGTTCTAAATAGACAGTACATGTTCGCCCCTATCACTTCAAATGTAAAAGAATTACTCACTACTTCCACAGCCAGTGAGACAACTGATTTTATGAACGTAAAATAACAATTACATTTATTAAGCGTATTCTGTCCTATTCTATTCCATTGTATTCCATTCTATTCTATTCTATTATATTATATTCTGCTCTGTTCCATTCAATTCTATTCCATGCTATTTTGTTCTGTTATATGTGATCCTATTCCTTTGTATTCTGTACTATTCGATCTTTCTCAGTTTTATTTTATTCAGGTCTATTTTAAAATACTCTTTTCTATTCTTTTCTATCCAATTTATTGTGGTCTGTTCTCTTCTCTTCTATTCTATGCTATTCTAGTCTAGTCTATGATATTTTATTCTAGACCTTTCTATACTATTCCACTCTGTTCTAGCCTAGTCGGGTCTGGTCTAGTATAGTCTAGTCTAGTCTATTTTACTATACTTCATTTTTTTCTGCTGCATTTGTTTTTGTTCTGCTCTGTTTTATTCTATTCTGTTCTCTTCGGCTTTATTTGTTCTGTTCTGTTCTCTTCTATTCCGTTATTTTCTTTTCTTTGTCTGTCTACTCTACTTTCTTGTTCTTGTCCATAGAAAACAAATTAGAATTGTCAATATGGATCAGTCCATGCAAATGCCGTGACCAAACATTTTCCTCTATTAACTGTCAACAGCAAAATAGATATATGTCATGCCTGTCAAAGAGAATATTAATGGAATGCTCTCTAGTTTCAAATGAAATTTATTGCACTTTACTAGTAGCCAAGGGCCCTTAGGCTGGCCCACTGATTTGTATCCTAGAGAGAACAGGAGCAAGGCCAAGCATTACACATCTAAGAGTTTCACAGTTACATTTTTACAGTTTTAGAGAACATTATTCTCTGATTCTAGACGTTGTATTGCTTAGATCAGAATAATAATAACAACACCAATAACAACAAAAACAACAACAGTGTGGTCCGTTGTGTCATGGGTTTGAGTTGAAGAAACATATAAGCAATATCTTTCTGTGCTGATCGAATTGTTTCTTTCTGGTAACAATTTTCAATATCCTGAGTCAATGACTGACAACCAAACAGGTTGATCTCCACTTTGCTTGTGCATTTTGTTGTTCTTATTTTTTCAGACACACAATTTGCAACTAGTTCTCAATTCGAAATGATGTCTGAAAAAAAAAAAATAAATAAATAAATAAATAAAAAATAAAACAATTTTTGATCGGCAATGAAAGGGTTAAATTTTACTTTTACTTGTTCATTTGTCTGTTTGCATATTTGCTTTCATGTTTATTGTTCGGTTTCATTTTTGAGTTCGTGTTTTTATATGCAACAGTAACTTTTTTTGAAAAACACAAAAATGTACGTGATAACATTTTTGAATGGTTGTGCTCTCTATAAATTTTCATAGTATTTTGTGAATTGTTATCCTATGGTTATGTACAATTTCATGTCATACCGCAGTGCCAGTTCTTCTAGTTTCTCAAGAAAAACGCGAAAGAAGTCATTTAATTTTATCATTTGACGTAAGCCCAATGTTAATAAGAAATTTTAATATATTATTTCTTTTTTGATAAAATAAAATAAAGTGCTAACCAGTCTGCTCTTACTAACACCAATGATGAAACTGAACTTGATATCAAATTACATAATGTAACGACACAAGCGGATTTTCTCAACATATTAGACAAATTTGTTTTGAATTTAGTTTGAGAGACAGCGTCTGCACTTTGTATTTTTTTTTTTAAATTTCAGTTAATGATGTAATTATCTCATCTCAATTTTTTATACGAGAGAAATTAGTTTATTCTCTTAACAGTGCCGTCCCAGGCAGAAATTTGCAGCTCTTGTTCTCGCCTTACGGAACCATTTACCTCATTTCAAACATCACACTTGATTTTTGAAAATAAAAGTAAGAAATGTGTATGAAGAGAGGTTTGACGGGAAGTTTGTTTGGTTGTTGATGTGTTTTAAAAAGAGGGAACATACCTGCTGAAAGAGAATTAATTGTAATAATAATATATGTGTATTTTGAATTAAGACGAACGCCTTTTGAAAGAATGTAAAAGTGGTGGAAATTAGCAGACAGGTAAATGGAAGGAATAAAATCGGAGAGAAGGAACGGAAGTTATTGAAACCTTCATAACAAATGAATATGGACAACGAAAGAGAGAGAGAGAGAGAGAGAGAGAGAAAGAGAGAGAGAGCGAGAGAGAGAGAGAGGAGAGAGGGAGAGAGAGGGAGGGGGGAAGAGGGGACCTTTAAAGAAAAACGTTCTGACAAGGATATTAGAAAAAAAAAGGAGAGAACAATATGAAGTTGATCTGAGAGGAGTGGCACATCCAAATAAGCCAAGAGAAAGAGACTGGCGTTTGAAATGCAGATGTAAAACTCAAAAACATTTTTTTAAAAAAATTCAACCTCAGTTTCATCGAGGAAACAGAATCAAACTATTTTCCTGTTGATGGCTTTGTCTTTGCCTTTGTCTTTGAGTGGAAATATATTACCTCGGCAAGTAGAAAACTGCGAGGAACTCACACCTAGGGCTGCTCTTTCTCTCTCTCTGAAGGATCTCGTCTTCACAAAAGCAGGCCATAAACGATTTTTTATTTGATGAAAGATAAATCTACGTCTATTTTCCAAAATGTAGATCCTTATTTTAGCACTGAGAAAACTCTAGACGCCATATTTACTCAAATGGCATTGTTTTTTTTTTCACAGTTCTTGATTCCTTTTCACATTCTTTGAAAGCTATCATTATTTACATACCTTGAGAAATAGAACTTTTTTTTTCTTCACTCGCGACAGTTATTAAAACCGTGTCTTTCATATGGGATCCCCGGTGACACAAATGAGCTGTTACACGCAAACTCAGCACAGAAAGCAAATTCATGATCATCATCATCTTGACCACAGATTCAGAATGCCAGGTGCCAATTTCTTAGTGGAAGAGAGCAGCGTTGTAAGTACAGCTGAATTTCTTCTTGGCTGTTGTTTTTGTCTTTGTTATCGAGGTGAAGGCCTGATACTCAGAACAATTTGGTCAGAGAGCAAGCGGCCAACCACCCTTTGGGGGAGGGAGGGAATAAGGGGGGATGGGGGAGATCTGCCCAAGTATTTATGGTCATTTCTAGTGGTCATTGCCTCGGTCAGTGTTGGTAGAGAGAAACCAAACCCTGACAGTTATGGATAGTGGGCGATCAAGCTTGCATAAATCGATTGCCTGGGGAGGCACGGACGGGAAGCTCCTGGGAATCTCTGACGCTCTCTCACTACTGTCTTCGGCTCTTCTAAATGGCCTCCGTGCCCCATCTATTGTTATGAGCCGCACTCAGACAGCGGGTAGATGGCGATGGATTGACAATGAGCAGATAAATGACAGATATTTCAGTGAATGGCTGATGAGAAGGGAGAGATCTACGATAGCCAAGGCAGTAATCCACCAACTGATACTTTTCCCAAGTGAAATTCTTCTCCGTAAGCTAAAAGATATTATCAACATAAGATATTGGGATAAGATAGGATGAGATAGATTAACTGAAATGAGATAAATGGGATAAGGTTGCATGAGATGAAATAAAATAATAATATAGGATAGATAACAGAAGATCAGATATAACTTGCTCTGTAGTCAATAATCGAACACTAGATCTACTTTGTCATCGGTAGTGGATAAGAAATGAATGATCAGACATATATAATCAGTAATGAATTATCAGCTGTAAATATATAAAAACCCTGTCCTCTGCTCAGACGGAAAACATTACCACTGCTCTAAGTTAAGATCAAGGGACTGAATCTAGTACGATAACTTAAATCTGCAAGATGATTTCAGACTATATCTATGTTGCTTGATCATGTAGCACACAAGTGCATGGAGTACGAAACGAAGCTTCTCAACATTAATTTTATTCGGGAGAGATTGATACTTCTATAATTCATTCGCCGCGCTTCATACGCACCCAATATTAACAGGAATGTGCGCATATGTGAACCCAGTAAATACATTTATTCACTTAGAGATACCCACACGCTCAGTACCAGTGCATTAAACTGAGACAACAATATTAATCAATTACATGCACGTTAATAAAACAGCCCATAAATTATCCATGAATGAATAACTCCTGTCTCTCATATTGAGGCTCGGACAACTTAGTTCACATGCAATATTTGCCCTCAGTCTGTACAGTTTGGTTCTAGATAGTTTATTTGTCATATCTAAAATCGAAATGCACTCCTCCTCCTTGTTCATGCAATATAACACATTCCTTTCTTCCACATTTTGGTGAAGTATAGAGATTCTCTCTCTCTCTCTTTCTCTCTCTCCCTCTTTTTCTCTCTCTCTCTCTCTCTCTTAAATACACAGTTCCAGCTGAGGACCAATCGTCATCAACGACGGCGGGCTTAGGGGTTGTAGATCGAGGTCTTGTCAAAATCTGTAACGAGACAAAATCGATGTAAAAATATAAAATCATTCAGACATAAACCAGGACTTTCAAAATGAAACAGCCTTGAGGAATAATGCTAGAACTGACCGAGTGGTCTGGGCCGAAATTGCTGCTTTGGTCTTCTCTGTAGGTACTGAGCGTAAATGTTAGGTTAGCAAAAATCTATATCTCTGAAGAGCGATTTACAGATAAATCAATTTTTAGACACTACTTGGCTAGGTCACTCGTCGTGTCAGCAAGATGATAAATTGATATGGATACAGATTAAAAAAAAGAGGGTCCTAAGTTAGCGCTCAACAGTTTATTCGAGCATGAATCGTGTAATTAGCATTGTTTTATGTCATATGTTTGAAGCAAACTTAAACTTTGGACCTGAAAGTTGTAGTTAACTTAAGCCTTTAATTCGTCAATCATGAGATCTTCTGGGAACCTGCTAGTACAAGTCAAATTCGATAACAGTGACAAAAACAGTCGAAGAAAATACATGGTTTTCTTATGTGAAATTATGTTAAAAAAAAAAAAAGTACAACCGAGGGAAAACACATATATCTCATCAGATCAAAGAGCTAATTTCTGAATACTACGAGTGAGGTACCAGTGAACGTTGCAGGCATAAAAACACTATCATTTTAGCAGGCTATGCTGGTAATATTTTGCTAGCGAAAGGACACACTTATCGATAACGCATTTACAACGTACAATATAATGATTTATGGGTGAAGAGATAGCTTTTCCCTTTAACAACATAGACTAACAAATGATTTTCTTGCCTGGTTTTGGGCGACCCAGTCATGTATCACTAGAACCAAGGCCTGTTTACATATCTCAATCTGAATCTATCACTGCTGACATTTCCTCCCTCTTCTTCACGCTGTTCTAAATTTCTCAAAACTCTCTGCACATTGTCGTTCCACAGTGGAATTCGTTTGCATAACGGACCAACAAGTGAAATTTGATTTACTTTTCTCTTTTTTAGGAATAAAATTTAGATTTGCCCAGTCTTAGTCTTGCTGCACAGTTTTGAACGGTTGTTGTTTTTTGTTTGTTTGTTTTTTCTTGTTTGTTTGCTTCATTGTTTGTTTACTTTTTACCATTCTGCAATTACAATGGAATTAACATGGGAATCTTCTCATGTTAAAAAAATAAGATAATAATAATGTCTGTCATACAGAGCTTTAGTGCACCATTCTTGGTTTGATACATAACTAACCTTTGTCCCACTAAAACAGCCACTCGCCGTTGTTTGAAAAGCAACATAAGCCAGGCGCTTCACTGATTACCGGAACAATTCTATATACAATTACCACGTCAATGTTTATCTCAGTAGTCTGTCGCGCTTTCTCTATCTTCTCGTAATAGATTAGACGCTGCTTTTTTTTTTTTTGTGTGTGTGTGTCTAAATCTTTCCTTTTCTCACAATGCAGAATTTCCCTTTTTCATCATTGTATTATTGTCTGGGTTTCGGTTTCAGTGTTATTAGACCGCAGGCATCTGTGTGTTGTCTTATTGATATTGTCAAGTTTAGCAGAGGTGAAGTATAGTGAATTATTCCACTTTGATAAAGAAAGAACACGGGAATTATAATCGGCTAACTTCAGATTAGGTTTTCTTTCTGGGATATAGTTCGATATAATTGTTGAGTGTTACCCCTATTGGTGAAAAGTAAGACATTCCATGTTTTACTCTTTTTTCATGCCATGGGCAAATCTAATAACTGCTTTATTGTTTTCCTTTTGATTTATCTGTTTTGTAAGAACAGTCTATATCCTTTGGAAATATCGACATCTAAGCGAAGACCACATAGTCTATCATACTATTCTGATACTTAAATGCTTTCCAATTTTTGCTATAACAGTATAAAATGTACGATGGAAAAGTTAAAATCTAAGCCAGGCTTCCATACATAGCCCACAAACTAGACTCATTAAATATGACAGATAATCAAATTTTACAGATATCTCCCAAGCCAACATGCGAATGTGGAGCAAATCCATTACCGCACTGCAATTTGAGCTTCTAAATAATCATTGATGGCTGTAGAAACAAAAGCTCTAACCTTATTTGTTCAGGAGGAGACGTCTCGAAGACATGTAAGCACAGTTCTCAAAGCAAAATGAGGCTTTTCAAAATGGAAAGATGACAAAAGAATTGAAACGATTCCTTCCCATGTTTGTTTTCAAACTACTTCGATTCCACATCGTATGGCGTTAGACTTGCTATATGGGTAACTCAAAAATTAATCTCCTATATCGTAACTAACAGATAAACGTTATTTACATATATAGCTATATATTATATAGATAAGAGCCATAATGTAATTTGTGTGAATTTGGTACAGATCCTTTTTGTTTCAAGCACTAAAGAGCACCCATGACAACCAGACTTACTGCACTTTTAGTAGTGTTCGGCTGTTGTAAAGGTTTTACCATGTTTGCCTGTTTTAATAATCATGTTTTAAAATGTTTATTCCGGACAATCGCGTGGTTTGTGTATCCTTTGTCTGTATTAAGTCAAATAGATATGATATACCATCGCCCATAGCAGAGAAAGCCAAATCTTGGTTGACAGTAGGCCGGGTCATGCTTTGAATGACCACGGGTCAAAGATGTTACCATGGACACGTCCACTTATATATACTGTTTCCATATTTAGAAAAAGCCATAGCTCTTGAGGAAAAATAAAAACTGAAAATTGTATTATTATCATTATTATTGTGCTATTATTGGCAGCAAAAGCAATATTTCAGGACTTCACTCAACCTTCTCCCCTCCACCCCCCTCCCCTTCTCCCAATCGAAAAGAAACCCCCTTGTTTATACTTCCTTGTAACAAGTTTTTGTGCTCAGGGATTCCATATCTTACTGAGACAGAAATCTTATCCAAACTTCAATGCTGGTTGCGACAAAGCAGCCCCAGACAAGTAATCAATGAAAAGGTTGTCAGATCGTTTTAAACAAATAAATATATCGATCTCTTTCTCCCTTACAGAAGAACGCTGGTGCCAAAGTTGTATTCGTTTGTCGGGTTGAATTCGCATGACGAATGCAAAAACTATCAGTCTGGTCGCTCCAATCTCAACCTTGCCCCATGAGTTTGTCAACATGAATCGAATCTCAGAGTCTGATTTAGAGGTGTGAGCACAAATCTGTCTGTCTCACACCTCTCCTGTGAGGGCAGTTCTCAGTAGAACTCCTTGAAATGAAATCGCCTGAATTGCATGCCAACTTTTGTTTGCCTTATAATATTCGGTCTGCGAGTATTCCCTCTAGAAAATGCCCTGTTATATTTACCTTATGAAACATTTAGTATGGATCCCTATGTATTCACAGCGAGCTTTTTTCAATTCATTATGTTTGGATGAATGTTTTCATAAGAAAATGCAATGTGATTCTTTCTTGATTGATGCTAAACAATGATTCTCATATTCAGGCATGTGTGATGAAGGTGTGGGACAAATGTACAGTTATTTTTATTAACAGAAAGACGTATTATCTTCCTGTCATTTGTATGTGTAAAATCTATATTTTTGAAGGTAACAACCTACAGACATGTAAAAATTTATATGATGGTGGCTCTAACATATAACACGAACATCTGGTCTCCCCAACCCACGGTACTATGCAAAGGACACACACACACACACACAAAAAAAAAAAACTAGCAACGCAAGGGGAGATAATCTTTGACAGTGGCATCCTAAGATTGGCTGAAGTCCTGAGGGATTGGGGAACGTGTTAAGAGATCTTCAGTGGCGGTCCGATGGTCGACACGACTAAGGGCGACCGTAGACGTAAATATTAAATTCAAACAAAATTGGCTTTGAGACCCCATTTTGCTAAACATACGTCTTTATGATTTTCAAGAACATTGAACCATTTGTGAGGGTGGAGGAAGGCCTCAATGCCGAAATGATGAAAAGTGAAATTAGTTTACTTAATCATAGCATATGAATATTTATTTTACAATGCTTTCAATACTCGTTACAAAAGGCCATTTCATGCAAGCAGACCCGAAGACACCTCGAAGGTCCAAAGTGGTAGCTGCAGGATAGACAATGTCTTTAGGGAAAAGTTCAGAATAGTAATATGCCCTTGACATGACAACGTGCACTTAGTGGCGCTAAAAGCATTTGAGCAATCAGAGAGTGGTTTTGCCGTCTGGCGAGAAATATAGGGCAATCCTTTCTGGTCCTGCCATCTACGAGCCTGGTCTCGTGTAGTGTCTGTAGATAGGGTGATAATTCGGACATTTATTTTTGTCTATCTATCTATCTATCTATCTATCTATCTATCTATCTATCTATCTATCTATCTATCTATCTATCTATCT
>JBCAUA010037340.1:0-12073 GCA_038406235.1 Peronia verruculata | reverse complement strand
TGTTGTCAAAGAGTAGATATAAAACCAACAATAAATCATTGCATCCTAGATGTCCAGGCTCACCCAGAGACACTGGGCACTGAAACCCCAAATGATCCCTTTGATCTCAGTGAAGAAGCAGACCTGTATGCTAGACTGTCAACTGACCAAATTGATTTCTCTGGGATTACATGTGTAACCTGCTAAGGATGTTTTTTCCCCTTTGTTCAATGACAGTATGAGATTTGTCAGAATAAGGCGACTTAGTTTGCTCGAGTTGTTATGAGACACAATATAGCTGTGAAATATTTCAACTGTCTTTCAGTTATGATTTTCCTTTTTTGGTCTCACTTGTGGTGTAATACGTGTATTATTATTATTATTTACTTATGTCTTGACATCTTTTGGTGAGATTCCATTGCCTATGTGATAATTTTGTTGGCTTCCATGACAAGCAGATAAGAATTTTTGTTCGCATCAGATTCTGACAATGTGGTATTTAATTATCTTGAATCAAACTTTCTATGATGTTCAATGAATAATGGTGATGTACTTTTTGCTCTTGAGAGGCCTCCCAGATATGAATTTTTGGTTTCGGTGAGGCCCCAGTGACAGGAATATTAGTAAGCTCATGTTGCGAGTCCATGCGATATTCTTGCAAAGCCCCGATGACTTAATGGTATAAGTTGTACACTGTATTTCTTTCTGAAGCGTCTATAACATTGCAAGTATAAGTTTATACTTTTATATATGTATGATGCCTCAATTTAATCGTGATACCAGAAAGTTTGTAGTGGCAGGTTAGATCAGTTAAATAGGCTAAACACTGAATCAAACCAGGCAATGAAAATGCTGGTGTTGGAGACAGTGGTGCAGATTGTTTGCTGGTATTGTTTTTTTGAATGTTTAGTTTTCTCAGAATAAATTTTAAGATATGCTGCTGCTGTCTGGCAAAATGCCAGTCTTATTTCTTATTGCAAATTCAGGGTAAACTGAACTTGTCCAGTCCTAATTTTTTCCACCATTGACCAGACTATGCAAGGCATTTTTTGTTTTGTTGTGTAATGCAAGAAATTGGTTGTGCCATTTTTCATTTATTGCTGTTTGCTACACCTTTTTCTGTGTCGGTGTGCATAATTTATGTGTAATAATTATCTGAAGAAAGCAGATTATTTTTATATCAAGCTTGTTTTTATATACAAATCTGAAGTTTATTTTCTTTCTTTCTTTCTGAGAAGGTGGATTTATTCATTTATTTATTACATGTATTTTTTTTTTTTAACCAGTATGTGCAGTGTCTGGTTTGCTAGTGGGCTGATAGTGTTGTTTTATTTTGATCTTCATTTGATAGAGAGAGCTCGCTTACTTTTTATCAGTTTACTCTTGCCTTAATCATAAGTTGCTTATGTAATCTGTATCTTTGTTGGTCTCTTTTGCTGAGTAATACATTTTTTTTTTTTTTTTGCCATGTGATGCTGTATTTCTATGTTTGCAACATTCCGTACCTGACTCATGCAGACTTTTTTTTTCATGATTTTGAAGTCTTATTGATACCGCACAGTCAAGTAACTTTCGTATGTGGATATTGAAAGTCAAGGGTGGATGGATCTGATGGGGGGTAGGGGATTTGATACTTGGATATTAAAATTCAAACTGCTGGCTTGCTGGGTATTTGATATGTGTTTATTTCTTTGCTTGATGACTGGTTCTTATTGAATTGTTGCTTTTTACAGACATAGTAGTGCTGGTTGGCAAAGCGAACCTTAAAAGTTAGTGTTGCTTTTGTGTCACTTCCAAGCTGTTTTTTGTGCAATAAAAATGTTTGTTTTCTACATTTTTTTTCTCTTGTTAATCAATTTTGTCATTCTTTCTGTCATAAAATGTTGCATGTTTAGCTGTAATTCTGACACCTATTGGAACATCATAAATTCTCACACCTGAGCGCGAGTAAAAAAGACAGAACAGTATACACATATCCATCACCTTTGCTCAGTAGAGTCCTGTCTGCAAAATACATTAAAATATTATTGGCAAATTGGACTAGGACTAAAAAATATGTCAATCAGTTCTGAAAATTCTTTTTCAGCAACCTAATACATGTGTTCATGCATTTTCATGCTTGTCCTTTCTTTTATGCACTTTATATAACAAAACCTCAAACACATGAGATCAAGCACTTAATAACAAAAACTACAAACACATTTCTTTAATTATTTGGATAATATTGAAATCAAATCATAACCACAGATATATATCATAGCATCTTCACTTATATCCACCCATGTTGTCCCCATCTTGTCCTTACAAGATATTCAAACCTAGAGTTGTTACATGAAAATTTAATAGAAAATGAAATATAAAAACACACTACACTCACACAAATTTCATGTCTGTGGCACCCAAATCATTAAAATCTTCAAATACATCATCACTATTAACGGCCTTCAGTACTTAAATACATGTATCTCCATACTCACTGAACTACAGCTGAATCATTTGTAATGTTCAACAATCATCTGGATGAATCAGTCTGCATGAATTTGGTATTTTAGACACAAGACAGTCATTCTTCCATTGTCTCATAGACTCTCACAGAAACCAAATTTAATGCTCTTCAACAATTAGTGGTTCACCAGTCCTAATTCTACATGAAATGCTGAGTGTACAGAAGGGTTCAAAACTGAGCTGTGAGCACCTGATTGACTGTCTCAGAAGAAAAAGAAATCCATTTTAACATTCAACACTATTTCAATTGGTTTTCCTTCCCTCACAGTGCTGTTCCAATATAATCTCATTTTTATTTTTCATCTGGAGAAACAGCCTGACACAACACAACTAGTGCAACACATAAATTTTACATCTCTATAGCTTCCCTCCAGTCTTCCGCATGCTGTCATAAATATCAATGGCTTCACTTAGAGAGAAGAAAAAAAAAGCAAGTGTTCTGATGTAGAGAATGATAGGGATACCACGATACATGAACAAGATTTTTATTTGTTGTGTGAGAACCACGTGGAGAGAACAAAAGCTGATTTTCACCTCTGTGGTGGCGCCGACTGGTTCAGTTTAAAGGAAACTCACAGTGATGGGTTCGAATTATGCGAGAGGCATTTATATTAATGGGCACAAACAGGAAAAAAAAATCTACTGTTTCATTTTTGTTGGTATTATCAGAAATTCGGATTATCAGAGTGCAGTCTGAGCGGACTCAACTGTGCTGAGAAAATTTCACAAAATGGGCAGAATCACCAGTGATTATAACACAATTTCATTTCTGCCAAGATTTTATTTCACTGTTTCCAAAAGAAAATAATAAATGTAGGTTAGCTTTAATTGCTGTGTGCTCTTCACCTTCTTTTTCTTTCTTCCCTTTTTTTCTCTCATTGCTCTTGCCTCTTCCTTCTTCATCCCCTTCTTGATTGTGGCCTGTTGGCACCTGGGCCAGAGTTCTAACCCACTCATTCATGAAATTATGAACATGTGAACGTTAATTAGGCATTAATTATGTGTCTTTCCCTCATGGGCATGTTCCACACTCAGCATATGTGACGTCATCAGTCAGCTCTCCAGTCTAAATAGTATAAGCTTCTTGGACGCACTTAGTGTGTCAGCAGAGCAGTGAAGGGATTATAAGAATTATAAAGTGTTCAGGTGTAAAATACTGACCAGATGGTACGGAATATCCTGGATTCAGACCACTTCCCTTCAAAGACAACTGTTGATGTCCACAGCACTGAAGATTCTACAGACTGGAAAGCAAGGAGAAACAAACAGGGTCTTGAACTTCAGCATAAATGATGTAAGATAAAAGAAAGTACAAACCCACATGTAATTGCAAAACATTACTTAAAATTTACAAAGATGCTCATACATTACACTTGTCTGGTTTCTGTTTTGATATTTTTAGGTCAGATTGATGACAGAAAAAAATGTAGATTTTTTCACAAAGGTATTTCTTCTGATCCTCATCAGAGAACATTTTTTTCCAGGTTAGCATTGTGCATAGTTTGCTGGTGTCACACATGCACACACAAAACCCTGACTACTGCATTTTAAACAGGATTTTTTTTCTTCTTCTTTTTTTTTTTAAACAGAGAACCATTGAGATAACCTCCATCATGAGGTTGAAAGACGTATATCAACGATGCTAACTGTGCATGGGCTCAATATCGCATATTTTTTTTTATGTGCTTAAATGAAAGCTCATATCATGTACGATATGCTTGTCTCTTTAAACTGCAATATCTCTGGCCAGCATAAAGCTAGCTCAAAACTTTTTTCACCATCGGAAAGGGTACAAAATAAGCTTTCGCATGATACCAAAACCCCCATATGATGAAAAATCGACATACATCTCATTTTGACTGACTGCGAGACATATGAATAGTGCTTCATTAGCATTTCATCCAATAAATAATTCAAATCCATTACCTACACATCATCAATTTTATTTAAATCAATTACCTAGTACATGTAGGTGCAGTTTATATGAAGAGAAATTTCTCATTCCTCGAAAGCAGAAATGTTTGTATGTCACACGTCATCAAAACAGCAGCCTGTTACAACAATGTAAATGGGAATTCATTAGTGTATGCTTTTTCTTTTTCAACAGGCATTGCTGAAACTGTTAATCTTTTGTAGCATGTCCAACATAAGTGGGTGAAGAGCCTCTAAAGCCCATCTCCCATTTTCTTCCTCCATGGGGAGGCACCTGTGATGTGTGATCCATTCTCTCTGTGTTTGTTTATTTGTGCCCTAGGCCTTAGTTCACTGTCTGCTGCTGGTGCCTGGCAATTTCTACCATTTTTCAAAAATAAGAAAAAAATCGTAAATATGTAGATTTATCAAATGTTATGAAACTTAATGAAATGATAGTATAATAAATGTTCTTTACATTTATGAAATTGTTTTTACAAAATGTGAAGTAGTTTGAAAGTTATAGATAAAAGAAAACAGGGGGAAATTTGGAGAAAAACTTTCCGACATTCACAGGAATAACGATAAATCACCCTCAATACACAAGATACTACTCACCAAACTGAGAACAATAATCCAAACTGTCAAATGAAATATACTCAAACACATAATTCTCATCCAAATATATGATTTTGCATGTAGATCTAGATCTACCAGTTTGCCAGCTTTGATGCGATACAGTTCAAACATAGGACAGCACAAAAATGTTATTGCAGCATTGCTGCTTTTCAGTGCCAGCGAGAAAGATGTTTGAAAGAATGTGATTGCTGTATCTAAAGCAAAATGATAAATAGATTAGATCACTAAAAAAATCTTGAATTGGACTTATATTATTGCTCATGTGACATGAGGGAGAACACAACGTGTGTGTATCGCACAGGGATCAAGCCCCAAAGCCGTACTAGATCTAGATCTGTTTTTTTCAGACATTTCTTAACAACTTTAACACAGTAAGTAAGAAAATTTACTGATTTAATACTTTTGAAAAAAATAGTTTTGAAAGAGAATTTAGCTTGGGACACACCGTTTTTGCCCTACGCCTATCATTTATAAATTCCTAATTTCAAATTACTTCACTGAAACAACTGGTAGGTGTATTTTAAGATAAAAAAAATGGATGCCCTTTAAACCCTTACCAAAAATATATTGATATGTACCCCTTTTTTGTAAAAAAAATGAATGCCATAGGCTGTGGACATAAAAGTGGCAAATTTTTTTAAAACGCCCTCATACGTGAAAGAGGATTGGAGACCATAGAGATTGCTGAGTATAAAGCCAGTGACACGTTCCCAGTATCAATTAAAGGGGTAGTGCAACATCATTTTGTGGTATCAAGTTTCTTTTTGTTTTTGCCTCAGATGAAATTGTATGGTTATTGCAAACCCACTGACACATAAATTAGAAGCCGATGGCTTCCTTAAATAGAGATTTTAACAGATATAGAGACGAGATCGATCAGACCGCTTGATTCTCCGTATTTGACCGTTAACCGGGGATGACGTCAGAGGCTTACGGAAGGCACACTAGCCGGAGACTTGAGTGGACCTATTCAGTATGTAAACAATGGTGTATTTGGCTGAGAACTGTCGGTCGCAGGATAGTCGGACGTTTTTAGTTTTAAGGGCTTCTCGTTGCCCTGTGATGTTTCTCACAATGTCACTTGAGCTTGAGGTTTATTGTCTCAGTTTGAAATTATCGCCACAATAAGTATGCGCAGCACAACAGACACTCCATAGCTCCGTGGAAGACTAGGACGTCACACATTAATGGAGTAGAGAGGTGGCAAAAAGAAGCGCAGAACTGCAAGCTGTCTCGTTTTGTAAAATATACACATTAGCGGCAATTTTTCACAAAAATAACACCGGTATCATGGTTTTGGCCGCTAGAAGTTTATTATTTTACAACAAATAGCATAGGTTGTCTGTGATGTTGCACTACCCTTTAAAGCACTAATTTATGAATTGTGTGTTCTGAGAAGAAATGTGTCATGGATGTTCATAGATCAAAAGGACTACCTGAGACATCCTGTCATTTATCTACAGTAATTTTGCATGACTGATGCTTTCTGTTTTCCTTCCGCAGGGTGCCATTCTGGCAATCAAGCCTATGCCAAGAACACACATCAGCATACAGAAACCGCTCCTGCTAGAAATTAAAAAAGTAAGATTTCAGTGTTATATTTCATGCAAAGTGTGCTTTATATTAAAAGATATGAATTCATATGGAGGATTATTTTGCACCCAGAGCAATGACTCAGAAGTCGCACTGAGCGATCACAAGTTATGGCAGTTGTTAACTATTTTCCGACAGATAGCAATTATTTTTTTTTTTTTCACAAAACAAAAACTTAACCAGAAAAAAAAAAAAATTTAATATCTGAGTTGGAAAATAGTTAAAAATGGCCATGACTCGTAGTCAGCGGGCGCAACTTACAACTCATTTGCCCTGAGCGCAAGACGTTTGACAAAAAAATGAAAATCCTTTTCTTTTTTTTTTTTTCTTCAGAAAAAACTGCTTCTTCGTTTGTTCTATTATGATAGTAGTAGTTTATATTGTGGTTACATTACTCATTGGCTTTAATTTGATTTATGAGGTGAAAACACAGAAGAATTCATTTTAAAATTTCCACATTTGAACAAATTTTTTTTATCCCTTTTTTTTTTGTTTTTTTGTTTTTTTGTTGTTGTTTTTTCGTACCTTTAAATAAAAAAAATTTGCTCGATCTTGCAGATGAAAGATCTTCAAAATGACCATCTGGTTCGTTTCCACGGAGTCTGTATTGACATACCAAACCAGTGTATACTGACAGAGTACTGTCCCAAAGGAAGCCTTCAGGTCAGTACAGATTTGACATTTTTTGTCAATTATCACTATCGAGAAGATAATAGGAAGAAACAGCAATAACTCAGATCTCATCGGTTAAGTCTTGTAAATTAAATTCCCTGCTCAGTTCACCTGTAATGTAAAACGAATATAATTATCAGCATTACTGCCTAGTTCAGGATTTATTTTGGGAGTTAGGCCCTGCAAGCAAAGCATCTATTTAGGCCACCAATAGCTCCAAGTTAACCACCTCACCGGAGGTTGAGGTAATTATGAAATTTAACTCTTTAAGACCGGCATTACGCAGGCTGCGTAGGTGCGGACGCCGCTCAACGCTGGCAGTACGCACACTGCGTAGATCCAATTTCCCTCTTGTTTCGTCGGTTTTCTTGGTTTTAGTTTTGCTATAGCTATTTAAATTAACATGTTCACATCCGGGTCAACCGTTTTTGGCATTAGTTTTGTTTTGTTTTCGTATTTCGAGAAGTTTGCAATAGTTGTGTTGTATTTTAGGGGTAGAAACCCGTTGTCATGAGCAACGCACGTCAACAGTCTGGGCCTAATGGGGCCTTCACGTCGGCTTTCAAGCCAAGAAGCAATGAAATTGTTCCAACCGTTCAAAAAAGTGATTCAGATAGTGAATCAGATATCGATAGTCACATTTAACTAGATCTAGATCTAGGTCTAGATTGTAGATCTAGATTCGATCTGAGTGGTTCCGATGATAAGTAAACTAAGACAAAAAAAATTCAAACTTAGAAAACGCTAACATTTTTGGGTTCTTCACTGTTTATATCATGTGCATTGTATTCTTCATTCATTCACCTTGAATTTGATGTATAATACTTACATGTTTTATGTACAATAAGCTTTACACGCTTTCTTTTTTAACATACCCTGTTCTGCACCTCTTCAAAAAGAAAAAAACTCCGGCAGAACGTGTAAAAAATTCCGGTCTTGAAGAGTTAGGCACCCATTTTACTACGCATCCACCCAGTATTCTAAAATGTGAAAGGTGTAATTAAAACCATAACTCACTGATAGCTTTAAACCAGGGGTGTCGAAAGTTTTTTAGTAAGGGCCAAATACAAAAAAAAAATAAAAATAAACCGCGGGGGGGATATTCTCACATGACACAAACAAAAACAAAACAAACTACATTGGATTTAGATAATGGATAAGAAAGAGTACATGTCAAGCCAAAAAAAAAAAATAATAATAATAAGTAAAAGAAAGTAACTCATTATTTTATCAATGAAATTTGACCTTACAGAATTTGTTAGCCTCTTCTTACCACGTCAACCATACCAGTTTGGATAAACCGAAATACCTTTAAACCGAAATAATATGCCCGGTTCGTAAAATTTTGGTTTGAGTGTGTTCCTCTGTATTTTTTAAATTTGCTGCGGGCCAGTAAAAACTGGACTGCGAGCCCTAGTTGGCCTGCGGGCGGTAGTTTGGACACCACTGCTTTAAACAGTAGCGCACTGATTGTAATCACAGAACCCAGAATTCACTTGTCAACTTGTTACAACATAGTTTTTGTTGTTGTTGTTGTTGTTGTTGTTTTTGAGGGGTTTTTTTGTGTGTTTTTTTTTTTTTTGTTTTGTTCATACTGATGTGTAATTATGCTTTTAGAGACTTACTCATACCATATAGTACACAGTGTCAATGATCATTCAGGGACAGAATTTCAAACTTTTGATACTTGTTTGTTTCAGGATGTGTTAGAGAATGAGCAGATCAAATTGGACTGGATGTTCAGATACTCCATCATGCAAGACATTGTCAGAGTAAGTTGTCATACCTAAAAAGAAAGAAAATTAAGTTATTAAAACTTTCGCAGGACTGATTTCAAATGTTGATAACATTTAGCTATTTATTTAATCACAGAAAAGTGAAAAGGAAACAATCATACTATTGGATGATACAGGGCTGGATTTTTTGGTTCTGTGATAAACAATGAAAATGCATGATGTTTTAACATGAGACGCGACACGATGAAATCAGGTGCTCGTCAAATTTTGAGCATATGGAGTTCTTGGTATCATTGTGAAGATTATTCATTTCCCATTCATTGTATGAAGAAAGTATTGGTCTACCTTAAGTAGAAGGTGAGATATTGGCAATTAAAGACGATGGGAGTGACCGGTTGCTGCAGCTGAATTTAGTGAGAAAATGGACGATCACTTTTGTAAATCCTTCTTTATCTTTGTTAGGCCATGCCACTAAATTACAATTTTTGGGCGTTTACTCGCTCTATTTCAGTCAGCTGAACTCTGAAATGCATTTTTAGATATATATTGATATAGAAGGGTTTGATGAAGAAAAAAAAATATGTTGAAAATTCATTCACTGTTGAAAAACACGTGATTTCTCCGTTCGGCTCAATTTGACGGGCGCCTGATTTCATCGTGTCGCGTCTCATATAAAGAAATCATTTTGTGACACACTACTCAAGGGATTGATGATCATGATAAAAACTTGTGTTTTCATTATTGCCCTGACAAAGAGTCAAGTTGACTCGAAAATTTGGCAAATTTAACCATCACCATCAAGTTCTTTATGGATTTCTGTGTTATTTGTTTTTCTTAAATTATTTTATTAGTTACCGGTCTGACAGTTATATTGAAATTTTATAAAAACTTATGTATAAACCTGCTGGTTCATATATTTTGCTTTCTACATCACCCTTTGTTAATCTAGCATCATTTGGTTTTAGATTTTAATTCTTCTTTTTTTTCCCTTTTATAATTTTATTCCAGGGCATGACATATCTACATAGCACAGACATTAAGTGTCATGGACATTTGAAGTCCAGTAATTGTGTAGTGGACAGCCGCTTTGTGGTCAAGATCACCGACTTCGGCCTTCATTACTTCCGGGAGAAGGAAGAAGAACTAGAAGAGGACACCTATGCCATAGAGAGAAGTAAGAGATGTTTAAACCACAGGGAAGTCAAACTTCAGACTTAAGTTTGAAATCTGACTTTAGGCTTGTCACTGACTTTTTAAAATTAATTTTGCCCAATTGACTGCTGACACTTTAAATTTTTTCACACATGCTCTCAGCAACTGCTAGTTGATAGATTGGCAGGTCACCATGATAACCAAAATCTGGTCAGAGTTTAAAGTGTTAAGTGCCTCACATCTGACAGCATGCAGTCAAATAGTCATGTGAGAGGTTTTGATTGAAATCAACACTTCAATAATTCAACAAAAATAAATGACATGTGGGTTGAAAAAGTTGGGCTAGCAATATCGATTTGCTCAACATCAAGTTTTTCATGGTCTTTTTTTTTTTTTTTTTCATTTTTCAATGTATTTGCTTAGTTGCCAGTAGACAGTCATCTTAGATTTTTAAGATATTTTTTATGTATGACTGACATAGTCATGGTCTAGAAAGATAGCTGCACAAATGGAGATATTCCCCACCAAGAATTAGATCTAGACAGCTGAGCTACACTCCCACATGTATGTATGTCATAGTCACTGCAAAATGTCTCAATATTCTAATTTTTGCTGTTAACTTTTTCAACAAAACCACTGTGGTTTCACATTCAGCTGCACTGATAATTAATCCATTACAGAGACTTTTAAAGAGAGAAGTGCTTTTCTTGGAAAAATGTCATCTATCTCATTCTCTCGAAGTATTGTTAAATGCACAAAACCCTAAAAAATTTGGAACAGTTTTTAAAACAAAATGATAGTACAGCAATATAGCAGTGTTAAAATTCCATGTCTTTATTAAGAATTGCTTGGTGGAGATGGAATATTGGTCTGCATGAAATGTCTTTCCTCTAAAATTGTTGTCCCTTTACTCAAAGCAGCTTTGGAATGAACATATGAGACGCGACACGATGAAATCAGACACTCGTCAAATTTTGAGCTTATGGAGTTATTGGTATCACTGTGTTAGATTGTTCATTTCCCTTTCAGTGTGTGAAAAAATTGGTCTACCTTAAGTAGAAGTTGAGATATTGGCAATTAAAGACGATGGGGCATGGCTGTTCAGATCCCCCAAAATCGTGCCCTCTAGTTTAACAAAGGCCTGTCACCAGGCCGGGGATGCCTATTCAGGTAGGTGAGCTTTACGACCTTCGGTGGGCCCCTCACTGTAACTGTGCTCGGTGAAGCAAATCAGGTAGAAAACTGGAGTGTTTTACATTTGAGAATCACTTGCAGTACCGTCTTTGTAAACAGTCATTGTCTTCATGCCGTGTGTGCTATCTTCAGTTTAAGTTGATATTTGAATAGCACAAACCATCCTCTTCACATTGATGTCTTTTGTTTGAAGTTGTGAATTACAGTTTTGACAAGAATGGCAGGTAAGCTAGTTAACCTTGTTTTAGTGTATTATTTCAGTAGTTCTACTAAGTAAGCTCTAATATCATAGTTCAGGAATTTTTTCAAAGATATTTTGAACTGTGAGTTTATTAGTACAAGGTGTGAGGTTTCCAACACTACTAATTTCATTTGGTTAGGCAATGTTTTAACCGAGTTATAATTTTTTTCCCTCACACACCATAATTCTACTATCGTCATGTCAGACATAAAAAAAACTGAGGTTTTATTTTTTTAGTTTGTGCAGTTTTCCTCTCTCCATAAGTCATGTTTCAAAAGCTTTACTGTATTAATATTGGTAAAATAGTTGTGGAAATGCCCTCAGCTATGTAAGTATGTTTATTTTTCCAGAAAATCCCTCTCTTTTCTGCCCCAATCTCCTCATTCTTACTACCTCCATCTGGTATCTGTTCAGTTCTCCCTCCCTTTCCCTGTATTATGTCTTGAGTCAC
>JBCAUA010037329.1:0-12074 GCA_038406235.1 Peronia verruculata | reverse complement strand
ATAGATAGATAGATAGATAGATAGATAGATAGATAGATAGATAGATAGATAGATAGATAGATAGATAGATAGAGGAGTTGTGCGTGCTAAAGTACTTGGCTCTCTTGTTTTTCTGCTTCAGTCCAGGCCTCTAGCTGTACGCTACACAAAACTATGCGCAGATGTTGGCCACTATGATGCTGTGATTCTGGATTATGGCAGTGGTCAGAGCAACAGGAATGCATCGTCTACGAGAGACAGTCAACGATTATCTCTGCCCTACCAAGATTTTTCAAGACTGACCATCCGGGATTATCAGGATAACCGAACTCCAGGTCTGATCATTATCTCCTCCCTCATTTTGACCAATCTCTCTTCTTCTACATGTGGACTCTTTCTTTGTATTTCCTTATTCACCACTGCCTTCTGAGTTCCCTTTTTTCTGTCTCTTCTCTTCTCTCACCTTGCCTCTTCTTTGTCTATATCTACATCTCTTTGCCTCCTGTTACGAACTAAGAGGATCATTGGGTTTTCACATGTCTGTTGTCAGAAGCAGCCATACCTTTAAACAGTATCAGAAACAATTTTGAAATTCATAGTCATCAGAAACTATATTGAAATTGATAGTCATTCAGCCAGATCGTGTAACTGTAAAAGAAGACAGAAAGTAGATAGAACTTTCCACAGACACTCTGTCGCTGGTCGATTCCAGATCACCTATTGTTTGATTTCACAGGACACGGTGGAGGGAGCAACAATTCCAGAATAAGCAGTCCGGCCAAGAACCAGTTCTGCTTTCACAGAAATGTTCACAGAGGCATATTTGTCGGAGATCCTGTCTCCAATCTAACAAGGCCAAATCCAACAGATGCTAGTGTCCACAATTTCGCCAGCCGTGGTTTTGAGAAACAGAGCCCAAGTTCTGGACCGAGCCGAACTACCAGCAGAGCTACCACTAGGCCACCCAGTGCCACTCTCAGAAAGCGACCCTGTCAGTTCTGTGGTGGGAATTCATTTATGAACAAACACTGGTCTGGCACGGATAAAGGGACACAAACCTCAAGGGAAAAGTTGGACAACAGAAAAATAGTAACTAAAAAGGGAAAGGTACACGATGGGAACCTTAAGAGACAGTGTCCTAGCGTAAAGAGCCAAGAGATAGCATGGGGAGAGAACCTCACCTCAGATTTGAAGGGATGGCATCAAAACATGAACCAGAACAGAAAAATTAGTAGGTCTAAAAAACGTCAGAGTCAGGCTGAACGCTATCGAGGAACAAGGAACAGGAAGCGGAAATTTAGCCGCCAACATTGTTCCGAGAAAAGGAAAACAGTGTCGACTCCTTCAAAGTTTCCTGCAGGAGAGTTTCAGAATCTCTTTGTTAGCGCAGGAAATACAATGTCCACTGGCAGTCAGGAGAACAGATGTTACAAGAGGAAGGCCGTTCCAGAAAGAGGAAATGCCAAAAAGAGACGCATCTTTGAGGAAGGCTTGCCTGAGAAAGGAGTAAGGCCACCTCCACCACGACTGCCTGAGGCTTTCTCCATCGGTCAGTGCAGATGTTTGCTCTGCAGGAAAAAGGTGGTCAGTTCCACCCACTCATGGGTCAAGTGTTACCTGTGTTTGCGTGTGGCTCACAAAGAATGCGTCATGAAGAATTCGCCGAACCCAAGGGCTAGTGGTGATGACGATGATATCTATTTCTTGTGCCAGAAATGTGTCCCCGTATAGCCACAGTGTCACGAATCCGTGCAATGAGTCTTGTCTATTTTGTTTTTCAATCAGCAAACTTACTTTGCATAGCAAGGCACAGAGTACACAACAGACACCAACGACAGTGTTTTTTTTTTTATACATCTTACGTGCCAAGTAACCCTTACTAGGCATAAAAAAAAAGGTCAAAACATGAAATGAAGCAGAAGAGAAAATGCGTCTTTCATTAAAAATAGCATGCGAATTTATCAAACCTGAAATGTTGATCACGATGAAAGAAAAATGTTCATGACATTTCGATTTCTTTTTTAATTTTCTGTTGAGCATGTCTTTTATTTAAGCGAATTTTTCCTGCTTACACTATTTACAGCACAAGTGTTTCTTACCTTTCATATCATAGCTGACTGTAAAAATGTTTAATGGATTGACTGCGTTGACATAGTCACGATCGTGTTGTTATTGGACTCACGGTAGCTAAGGCAGAGGAGCACGGCATATCTGATCTTTACTGGAGTATAATGTCACTTTTTTCCCCATCTTGATGTTGTCAGAGTCGCTGCTGTTATTAAGGAGTATAATCCTAAATGTGCAATGTCTTTTACAAGCATTATTCCATGTATATCCTGATTACGTCTGGGTCCAACACAATGTAATGGGGAAAGTCTGAATTTATATTTCTAATTTTCACTTTTCAAAATGGCCATATAATGTACTTAAACACATCTCTCAACCCACGGGTGTCTGTGTACTGTTAAACCGTGAAAATCAGAGACTCTCTGTCACTTAGGCAAAGCATAGATTACACAATAATAATACATCTTCGATTTCCACTGAAGTAACATCTGTTACATAGCTTAATATATTAAAACCTGTAGATGCTGCAGGACCTTAAATATATATATATATATATATATTAACCGAAGAAAAAAATTACAGAAAAAGCGCGATAACTTTGCTATTGCCCGACTTGTGTACTGATTACAATCATGGAAATGGATCTTAGTTTGTATTTTAAGAATCGAAGGTTCCAAAAGTAGATAGAGGGCGAGAATAAAAAAAGCAAGACCACCAGCCATCAGTTTTTTCCTCATTCAACTTACTACATAAACTTAGAGATCGTTCCCATTTTTTTGTTTTGTTTTGTTTTCTCCTCATATTAAGTATCGATTCAAAGCGAGATTACTCATGATAAAGTAAAAATATCAGCGAGTTTGTTCCCCTTCTTTGTCACCTCTTCCATGTTCATGCAAAATTCTAGTATTTCTACACAGTGGTGAACAGTTCCTTGAAGCCTGGTTTAAAGAAAGGCAAGTAAATAGTCACCATTTCCTATATCTATGGATAGACATAAGCGTGCTTAGCAGATGGAGCGGTTTGCAGAGATGCACAAACCGGTGAATAAGGAATTTCGATTTGATCAGAAAATCACTTTTTTTTTTTTCAGTTTGTGTCAATAACACAGCCCAATTAAATTACGTACTCACATAAGCATAATATTTCAAAGACATTTCCATATCTATGATATGTAAATATATGAAAATATCACTGAGTTTCTATTCGCCTACCAACAGAAATGCGTGTTTTATTTCATTCTTCAGTATATATATATATATATAAAACATTCATTCTTCTTTCTACATTATACATTATATTATCACACACACACGCACACACTCACATACATATGTATACATACATATAAACATTCTAATAAGTGAACATGGAATACTTGATAATTCTGATTTATTTATCAACATTTTTGATCGTTTTTGTTTATTTAGCTAGAATTTTTCGTAGCGCAGATTTCTGATATGGTTACATTGCAAACTAATACCTTATTTCTACAGTCTTGTATGGTAAACATAAAGAGGTATTGCAGTGTATTTTGTGTACTTAATGCATATTCAGTCGACAATAAAGTGAAAGGTCCACCTGTGTCAGTCCCAGTCGTTTTTAATGATAAACGTGAGTACGGTTGTCTATCTATCTGACTATCTGTTCATCTCTTTGGTTTGTATGCTCATCTATCTATGTGTTAGTCTTTATGTCTGTCTCTTTGGTGTCTTTGTCTGTATGTCTGCGTTTCTGTCTGTGCACCTGTGTGTCCGTCAACTATTATTATTTATTACACTTTGTTCACTCTGTCTGTCTGTCTGTTTGTATTGACTGTTTCTGATCTACCAGTCATCTCTCGTGTCGTATCTATTTCTTTGGCAGTATCACTAAACGGCTCGTCTTTCGTGGTCATTTCGTCTACAATGGTTAGGGTTACGGAAGGATATTTAATTAAATTTGTCCAATGCTACCTTATAGTGAAACTGGGCTGAGATTGATTTTTTTTTTAATTGGCTCAACAGTCTCTATTAGCTTCTTCAGGCAGGGGAACATGACATTTTTATGAAGAAAGGCGGAGCAATTTGGAGGCCACTTACATACACGATTCTCGTGAAAGATTACATGGCATTGTAATATCATATGCGGAACTACTGCTGTTCACACTGTCTCCGCACCTCTCCAGGTTTCTTAGCCATATTTTTCTTCCTTAATCAAATTATAAGGAAAGCACAATGCAGTAGCCATAAAATTCCATTCTATTCGTAATCTTCGGAAAAAGAAAAGCGGAATTAAGAAGTGTGTTTCTTTTTCAAAGACATGGTCCCAGGATGATGAAATAGCACAGACAGCTCTCTTGTATGGCTGAAAAGCTTAGGAAAACAGTAACCTACAAGGCCCAGAATAGTTCATATTCGACTAAGCACTGATCAGGAAATCCCCCGCGGAGTGTTTGTACTCCCTACTGAAAATAAACACCACGAAATTCCACAACACTAGCGTTGAACGCAAAACGTGGGGGAAAAAAACGCGACGCCGGAAGTACCTCATACTTTTCTTACGTCATTAAATCTTTAACACTACTCAATACTACTATTATTTGAAGAGAATCTAGGTTCAATAGGCTCACAGTGAAGATTTTTAGTGACACATTTTCTCCACACCGTAACAGGATCAAACCGAAAAGTGAGTCAAATGTTTATGAATAGTTTGGAGTGTTTGTACCTCCAAGCTAAAAATAGACGCCGATATTTCCAACCTTTCGCTTGGTCAAAACAAATCTATTATTGTGTTCAGAAGAGGAGCATTGTTTAGAGTGAACTTTTTAATGATTCGAGCAGCTGTCTGGTTTCCGATTATGATTTACATTGAGAATGGAGTGCTCTATAGTTACACAATGCAGGTGACTTAGTTTTGGTGGAATATATCGTCTGCTTAATCATAAACGGTGTTCGAATTGCATATTTAGGTGTATCCATTAAATAAGTGGTTCTATAAACAGCATATTGTCCATCTATCACTGGCGAATCCATTGCGGAAACATAAGGAATTGGATGTATAGTGCCTATCAAACGTTAGCTGACGCATATACATCATCATGTTTTTAAACCATCCCATTAGGGTTAGGGTAGAGCTTAGGGTCGTCCATTAATTAATACCATGGTGTTGAGGAAATCTACATAAAGACTACTCACATTCATGCATTACTACTTTGTGAATATAATAGTTATATTCCTATTGATCATAAATGTCCTAGCAACGCTAACTTACCTCACTGTTGGTATAAACTGTTTCATCATCCACGACTTCATTAGCACTGTGGGCAGAGATGTGTTCAAACTTAACAGGTCAGTATGTCTTGTATTTCGTCCTGATCCCACACACACTTGGGTGCCCAGCCCTTTAGCGTCCGTTTTGTCTCTTAAAACGTGCACAATTTAGCATCAGCTGGTACGGAAACGCCCTCACACATGTGTATATTATACTATAACAACTCCAGTTTGGGACAAGGACTGAATTAATCAACACAAGAATGCTCAGGCTATTTTGTATAAATATTGGCTTTCCTCGCGATGTTACTCACTCACGTTGCATTCAGGTTGCAATTTTTCTTCTCCGACCATACACGTTTCTTGTAGAACAGGTAAACAAAATTAAAACCCATATTTAACAATAAAAAAAAAAAAAACCTTTATACATTGGACGATATTAGGAGGAACACTCACATCAAATTTAAAAATATAGAAGATATCATTTCTATATTTCTCTTTAATTATGTATTGCAGTATTGCCATTGCATGGCATATAATAAGAAAAAAAAAATATAGAAGCAACGATTGCATTATATTCCAGTTTACTCCAAAGCTCTCAGATTGTACAGCCTAATAGTTCATGTTCGACTCAGCAAAAAACCTGGAAATCCCGGGCTGAGTGTTTGTACCCCCTCGCCAGAAATAGAATACTCACTGATGGTTGTTACCGCTCCACCACGAGATCTGAGAACAGTTTTCACCGATCCCGTGCATTTTTATGTGTTTTTCTATGTCAGTGTGAACAGTTTGAAGTGTTTGTACCCCCTGTCCTACAAAAATTAAACGGGGATTTCCAGCCGTTCGCCTGGTCGGCGGAACAAATCTATTGCC
The DNA here is from genome assembly GCA_038406235.1 of Peronia verruculata. Classification (NCBI taxonomy): domain Eukaryota; kingdom Metazoa; phylum Mollusca; class Gastropoda; order Systellommatophora; family Onchidiidae; genus Peronia; species Peronia verruculata. The sequence goes on along the minus strand of JBCAUA010037329.1, from coordinate 5,907 downwards.
ACCGAAAATGTAATATGTGGAATTCAGTACTGTAAACAATTCATATCACTTAATTACACTAATGAGATATCATTTAATTACTGCCTTGAAAGACACAAACTTTCACAATTTTGCCACCGCTTACTCTCTAGCACATAAATGGATACCGTTGGTATCCCAGTAATAACTTATTAAAACAATTCGGCTAAATAGACAGAGAACAAAAGATGTAGTGGAATCCTACATATCTATTCACATTTCTGATTCCGACAGAACCCATTCAGTTTGACTTGCCATCCTTATCTATGGCCTCGCCCGCTATTGTTATGCAACTTCAAGTTTCTAGGTGATAAGAAAGCTTTCCGTTGTCATACTGTCTGTCATTGTGGGACATAAGTGAAAGATCGAGAAACGACATTTGTTCTACAAGCAAAATAGTGAGATAACATTATACTTCGGTCAGTACTGTAGACGACTGTATCCGTGTGCGTTCCATATCAAGAGTTCCTTTGTTCTATCTACGTTTCGACTCGAGGATAAGGGCATGCTTTAAGTTGTGGAGAGGCGGAATTTTATATCGAAGAACGTTTTCTTGCCGTTGAGTGTGTGTGTGTGTGTGTGTGTGTGAATGTGTGTGCGTCTGTGTGTGTGTGTGAGTGCATGTGCGTGCCTGTGTGTGTGTGTTTGTGTGTGTGTCTTGAGTACTGTTTTCTGATGAGTACCCATTTCAAAAACAAACCACTTTACGACAGTCATTGACTTATTTAGAGAGAAAAAACGAATATCCATATTACATGTCTCATACTATATGCTCTTTAAAATGAAAACAATTCCTCTCATTAATATTTGATCCTATGGCAGATAAGTTTTCATTATTATTCACAGACATTCCTGCACATATTCTTTTTTTTTTTTTTTTAAACTTAGGAATTTACTCTTTTTTGTTCTGTAGCAATATCTGCATTTTTGTTTTTCCATCATGAAAATACCAGTGGTGTAAAATATGACAGACCTTTCTCCTCTCCATGTTCTACACGTTTGTTCTGTTGTATAGTCGATAATCTAATAACGCGAACATTATGGATTACAGTAAACTCAAGTCAGTCGAACTCATCAACAGCTGCGGGATTACAAAGATTAAAATCAAAGAGACAGAATAAAATACTCTTTCTCATATCAATGTTCAATATGTACTGGTGGAGCGGCGGTCCCAAGATAAATATGACTAAAGCTGCATGTTCACGCCAATTTAAAGCTCATTTAGGGCGTGAGGGGAACAAGACAATACTTAAGTTAATCAAACACAAAAATCACTCTAAAATCACATAATGAAATTTAATGTTATAATTCTACCTGACTACCACAAGTTTCCGATAAATATGGACATGGATACATGTTGAAGCAAGATTAAGATGGCAATACCCTGTGTACAAAGAATAAAAACCAGTTTTTGTTCAACCATTTGATTGTCCAGTTTCTCGTCAAATTAAAAGTGAAGAAAAAATACATGCTAAATCATTATTCGCTCTGCTCCCCTGTCCAGTAATCCCATACAGTGTTTAATTTGCTTCATTGCACCCAGGAAGCGAAAGAGGTAAAAGTTGATCGAAGGAGGACGTCAGGGTCTATTGTCCTTTAATCGTTGAGTGTTCCCTTCGGCAAACAGCAGAGAATTTGTTCCTGTCCGACACACAGCTATCGTTACGGGTCGATCAGGAATAACGCAAGAGCCAGGCGTTTGTAACCCGCATAACTCGCACTCAGACCCCCTTTAAACTATCGACCCCTGGGGCTGTCGTAAGGCCTGGCGAAAGGTAACAATGCTGCAGGTAACAACTAAAATACTTTGACAAAATGCCTTTTTCCCTTTTACAAATTTAAAAAAAAAAAAAAATCGTTCCCAGAAAATCCAAATTTCGTTATGCGAATTGTATTAAAACACACGACGATAAAAAACTGTATATTTTTCAGAGGAAGAAGTAGGGCAACAAGCTGCCTTTTACTATTTTGGAAACTTATCTTTGAACAGGTCAAGAAATAATCAAGTTGTGGTGAACATAACGTTTTGTCAAAGAAATGATCTCATGATCCAGCAATGGATGGATTGCCACAAGAATTATGATCTGCCTTAGCAATAAATAAGCTCAGCTGAGTAGCCTTTCCACACTCGCTAGCACTTGAGATCTTGTTGATTGCTTACAGCCTTGGCTTGCTGATTGCTTCATTCACTCGCAAGCGGTCGGCTTTATGAGCTATGAGTAGCCTAATTGTTATTCTCGACTACATGTTACGGGTGAAAATGAGAAAGCGAATAAAGTTTGTCTTTGTTGATGCGTCTCGGAAGTTCTGTCGTGTCATGATTAACAAATATGGATGGTTTGGAAAAAGGTATAAACACGACAACTCTAATGAATCAAAAATTTTTGCAGCTTGTTCATCATCAATTCTCACTATGGGTGATTTTCACACAATATTACCTATTGATTTTGAAATAATTCGTCAACCACAAAGACAAAGATAAACAAATAAATAAAAGTGATTTAGCATAGGAATATCACTGATACCAATTTAGGCTTACCATGCTCATCACACATACTCAATGCTTTGTTTGAGAACAGGTGGAAAGCAATTCGATCAGTCAATCATTTACAAATCAATTGCGAGTGTTCCCGGATATGCATTGACTCCAGAAACGCTATCTTTATAACATCTTCTGTTTTCTGTTCTTTATGATAATATAAGAGGCTTCTTCAAAACTGATTCTTTACATAGGTCAGACACCTTAAAGATTTTTTTAACCCTTGTCTTTATCCCTTTTGCTACAGAAATCTATGTAGGCCAATCTGTTTTCGTTCTCTACATTGAAATCAATGTCTTTTGCTATGACTGCTGAAGACAAAAATCATTTGTTATTGATTTTCTGCCTTTTTGCTGTCTAAGAGTTGCAGTGGTCAAATCTGAAATTTGAAATCACATATCAAAATCCAGTGGTTTCCAATGGCACTGGCACGGTTACAATTTGAAATCCGTTTTAACAAACGCAAACCAACATGCCAAATAAGTCAGATCATGACGCCTGTTATGATAAGACAGGCAGACGTGCTGTTATTTTTGTGAAGTAATCCGACAGAGATAATAATATATCAGATACCAGAAAACGTGTAATTTTGTAAGTCTGTTTATCAAACAGAGCAATTTTCTTTCTTCAAATACATGTAGTTCATTTAAAAAGCAGAGATTAAATATAGGATAAACAAAACAAGAACAGAGATTTAAAAAAAAAAAATGTAGGTTAAAGACTTGTGCCTGAGCCAAATCATAGCGACCTGACTGCAACTGCTGAATTTTTAATGGGGCAAACTTTGATAATTCCTTTTTCTTCCCTCGCCACCCCCTGCCTTTCCGCTCCCACCTCCACGTCGTTCCTCTCTCGCCCAGGCCTATACCATATTGCAGTGTCTGTAATCGGCACATTATGAAAGTTAAGCACCCGGTGCCGCCAACAGCTTGAGATCACGGGTCAGACTTAAGTCCAGAAGTCTCGAAGACTCCCCGCACAAGGATTACCAGTTCTTAACGCCCTCCCCCCCCCCCCTTTTTTTTTTCGTCTCTCTTTTTCCCCGTTCCATTTTTCTTCTACCACCTCTTCCATCCTCAATCTTCTCAACCCAACTTCTGTCTCTCCCTCCCTCAGTCCTTTCAAATTAAACTCTTCCTTTCCCTCTTTCTCTCCACTTTGTTTCTTTTACCTTATCCCCACTCAGTCTGCTTCTCTGCAATATCCTCTCCCGTCTCCTTTCTTCCTTTCTCTTAGTATTTCTCACGTCCACAGTCCCTCACCGTAATCGGTTCATTATCTTCCTCTTTTCTCACTTTTATTCCTCTTTTTCTTTACTTCCTCAATCTTTCACCCTAATCTTTCCTCTTCCTCTAGATCGCTTCATTCGTCTTTTGTCAAACCCTTATCCTATTCCCCTTCTCTCTTTCCACATTTTGATCCCTTCTTCCTCTTTCCACAACCCCTCATCCTAACCTCGACCACTCTCCTCTCTTGTCAGTGCCCTTCCCCTCCCCAACCACGCCATCTTCACCCTGTGAACTAATCACATATAAGATTATAATATGTTACCACGATAGCCTCATATAGCACATACGGAACAGGTTAGAGTGGAAGCGAAATCGAGCAATGGCTTTGCTTTCCGCCGATAGCATTGCGGCAGTGGACCGGGGACTGACGCTCGATGTGTGTGTACGCGACTCTGTGTGTTTAAGACCTGCCTGCCTTAGTAACTACCCCCACACACCCACATCACACAGTGGATTGTGTGAGACCATTAGAACCAATGTCCGGCCGATTAAGTACTACCTCTGTCCAGTGCCGGTAGTCAGTGCTGTGGAATGACTTTCTTTGTCCAATGACCAGTGATCAGTGGGCAGTCACTGTGGTCACTTGTTTGGTTTCTCTCACTGTTTGTTGTGTGTCACGGACCAGTGTGTTCTCAGCTGTTGTTGGGGTCAACAAAACAATGGAGCTGCTGTGATTGTTTTCGTGTCCGTTCACTATAAGAAACACAGGTAATAAACATAATTATTCCATAATATTATCTATCATGTTTATAATAATATTGTTATCATAATAATGATTATAGTTTCCAAATTAATTCTCATGGTTTATTTAATTGTAGCACCAACAAAAACTAGTTTTGTTTTCTACATGAACGATAACAGAACAATTAGAAACAAACAAGCACACACACAAGCAAAACAAATAAAACTATAATTGGAAATTGTACCAATTTAAAACGTAAGGCATTTGAACCATACAATATCACTTAATACCACCCTATCTACCTCACATATTTTCAAATCATATTTCAAGTTATTTTACTGACCTGTTACTATCCAGAAACGTTCTTGTTCCCTTCAAATGAAATTTAGCATTAGATTTTTAACCATTACTTAAGTAATTAAGATTTAGCGAAGCTTGATTTTGTTAACTTGTCTATCTCACTAATTTCACATGTTTGGCGTTTTTTTTTTTTTTCTTTTTTGGTTTTAGTTGAAATTATTTTTATGTCCTTCTGTTTAATGCATCATATAAATATATATCTTTATTTGTCTACCAATCGAAACTTGATTATCTTTTATTTACTTGCCTATCTTGCAAATTTCTCACCTTCTATAATTTTCTTATTGTTTATGGTTGAAAAGAGCTTTGTTTAATATAATGAATATGTCAATATATTTCCTTAATCAATCTCGACAACAGTGTGTTTGAATGAAGTAAATAAATATCAGTTCTTCTCACTGACAACTTTGTCCAGAAAGACTGGAAGAGCTAGTCGTCCGCGAAACCTCCTTTTTGTTACTGACGTCGCACTTCATTTGCCACCAGCAACACTTTAACAGCCAACACACATGCACACACGCACATACACACACAAACACACACCACAAAATGTTCACTGACACATACACACACATACACAAATAGATAGTCACTAGTATAAATTTATTAGTATCAACAGGTTCTCTGAAACCGAGAAGTTCATTATCTGTTCCTGATGGCACCAAAGGAGGGAAATGCAGTGGTTGACGAATAGTGCGCTTACAGGTCAGGTTTATCAGATGGCTAAGACGAGCAACAAGCTCAGACCAACAGATTACCATAAATCCGTTTGAATCCCTGGCAAGCTTTGTCTTTGTCTTATCAAGTCCCTTGTCACTGAATGTTACACCCGATGACTTTTTTTGGTTTGTTTGTTATTCTGAAAAAAAAAATGCTCTCATGGGACAATATGTCTAACTATTGTCGTCCTCTCTCTGTCTGTCCGTCAGTCCGTCTGTCCGTCCATCTATCAATCTATCTATCTATCTATCTATCTATCTATCTATCTATCTATCTATCTATCTATCTATCTATCTATC
>JBCAUA010037318.1:0-12074 GCA_038406235.1 Peronia verruculata | reverse complement strand
TATACGCTAAAAAGATCAGGAATTGCTACATCTAATTACAACAAACACACAGGGAAGAAGGCTGTGCTTATCTGCATAGATAAATCTTTAACTAACGGTAATTATCAAATAATCACAGTAGTGAAGACAATCTGTGGTCAGACAGGTTGCGTAACTTGTCAATTTGCATAAGAACCCGTCCGCCTAAGAACCCGCTTTTTGTCTCCCAATGACCTGGCTCTTAGGCAGAGACCACTGTACTTGTAGATCATCACATCAATTTTTTCTCATCACTGTTGCAACAACTACAAAAATCTCGCCAAAAATAAAAGAGGAGGAAGCAACATTTCATTGTATGAAAGTTGATCTTAAGGTGTAAATACCATGGATATCAGAACTTGAGTGGTCTTTAATACTTCCAATATATACTTAAGTAACAAAGCTCCAAGTTAAACCATTGACTTATTGAGCTACTGAAAATTCTTCTTTTTTTTTTTTTTTTCATGGACCAGATATGAGATAATGAACTCAATGAAAAAACTTCAGTGAGAGACAAAGAGGATCTGCCTCAAGCATAATGAATTGTACAAGGATTGACTCACCACTGCGACCATTGTCAGTCAACTCAACAGCAGCATCTAGGACTTTGTCCCTGTCAAAACCTTTGGAGATAAAGGCTTCTACTGCTGGGTCTCTCTCCAGAGATTTTCTGTATTCCTCAGGCATAACGACTGTGGAACATTTATCAAAAGGAATCATGTTATGTTTTTGAAAATCCAATCTCTTTCAAGCTACGAAAGACCTAGTGATTAGAGCTGATAAATCTAGATCTAAATTTTGGATGGAATCATCAGGCATGGCCATGATATTACTTCACAAGAGGTGCCTGACTGGATGCTTGAGTTGGGGAAGTTTGATGATTTATGAGGTCAAATTAAATACCAGGACAATGTTTCTTGAAGAAAACATTTTAAAAGTTATAATTTCAGGACAACAACACTGTATGAGAACCCAAAATGGTGCATTATTATGGTGAATTGTACATTCACCCCCAAAAAAAACATAGTGGCTGGAATATCAATCAATTTTGTCTTATCACATACCTTGAACATGTGGTTTAATAAAGGCAAACAACACTTTTAAAGAGGTCTATACACTAACAATGTTTAACTTAGATGCACAAATTCTTTTTTTTTTAAGAGCACTGTTTCTGTTATGTCATTTTCGAGAATGCGTTTTGCAAGCACATATTTTGTACTTGACCCGTAAGTGTCTTCTGTTTCCCTTGGATTAGCCAAATTTCAATCACTGAGTACTATTCAGTCCAACTGTATCAGTTAGACCTTGAAATAAGCTTGAAAATGATACACTGCTCATCACTGTATCTTTATTAGAAAGCTTTTTATGGCATGAATAAATTGTGGACATTGTCCTAGGGTGGTCTCAAAGTTGGACCATTCTGACTTTGAAAAGGATGTCAGAATTTGTGCACATCAGAAAAGCAATTAAAAATTCACTTTAAAAGCACTCAAAAGTAGTTATAAAGAGAACACTTAAAGCAAAACTTGCCTTATTAAGAAAGAATATTTTCAGAACAGTCATTTTGCCATGTAATTTGTTACCCTTAATATTAAATAAAACTTGAATCAAAATCTACCCTTATTATGAAAGCTTTTCATTTCCCTGATTGCAAGTTTCTTTCATATTAAGTGTAACAAGACCAAGCTCAGGTACCTGGTCAATTTCTTCAGACAAAGAGATCGTCCATTGGCACGTCAAGCTCTGGTATCCAAAATGTGCTGTATACCCAGCACTATGACATAACAACAAAGGTAAGGCCTGAGGCGCAAATGGGTAGAAATTACACTTCACCAGTTGCTCATAGCCCCAATTTGATTATGATGACTGTGAGGCTATTGTCACTGTGATTTCATTGATACTTTTTTATAGCCACAGAATCACGGTATCAGTGGATGGATTGACCGTTGCCTTGTCAGTTATTCACACTTGCAGGTATTTGGTCAATCAAATCAATTCTTGACAGACATTACTGAGAATTCAATATGCCTCTTTCAGTTTCACAGTGGAGAAAGTGAAGATCTATCAACCCGGTGCTTGAAACTGATATAAATCTTGTTTAGATCTAGGCCTAGTAATAATAATGAATTCATCAAAACTAAACATGTCAAAGCATATGAGAACAGATTTATCGCAAGTTCAAAAGGACATTGATTTAGCAGTTGACGAAGGTTAATGACATCAAACATATGACAAATGTATGAAATAACAGAACACAATCCAGAAGTGATGAAACAATCACCCATAGGAGGGTGAAAAACGAAACAGAACAAACCTGTGTGACCTTCCAAACTCAACTTTATCTGATGGTGAATTCGTTCAGAAGAAATAATAATGTTATTAAGCCACAGACATACTATTATGTAAAAGTATGTCTTTCAATGAAACTGCTTCCAAGGATTGTCTTCACTGTTCCAGAATGGTCTTTAAGGTTATTGCAAAACAGCTATAAAATAAAAGGTTTTCCATTCCCTGCAAATTTTTTTCTAACTGTTTCAGTGTGTATTTATTAACCTACTTTTATTTTTTTTTCTTTCTGTTTATTCATGCTGTTGTCGGCTCTCTAATTCTGCGGCTGGTTTTCATGTTATGACCAAATGAAAATTCCATTTCTGGAACCTAATATAAGTTGCAGAAGTGGATAGCTAAATTGATTACTGAACAAAGGAACAGATGCAAAATTACTCACCTTCGTCTGGAAGTGTTTCTCCCTGGCTTTCCAACATGGCTTTAACTTTGTCAATGGAAATCTGAAATGTTCAGGTGATAAAAAAAGTCAGCTCTCAAAAAAATAATGACATTGTGTATTTTTCTTTTTCACAAAAGTACACAATTTTCTCTGGATCACAAGTGAGACTTCAATGCTCTATAAGCAGTCTTAAATGACAGCACTAGTATCTGGTGACGTGTATACTTCATTTGCAAAGCCATTACTGAATCGTAGAAATTATTGTTATTTCAACACTAAGTCTGCTCTAATCTAACTGCCATCACTTTTTCTTGTACTGTTTGTCTCTTTCAATCAAATGAACTAACAGATGATTTATTATATACTTTTTGTTTATGTTTTGTCAATAATTAAAAAATTGTGCCTTTGAATGTTTTTCTAGTCCTATCTGCCTAAACAAGCAATAATATACAGGGGAGCTTATACTAATCATTTCGATGTAATCCAATTGAAAATATGTCTGTACCGGTAATTAACTTTGGCCGTAGATGGAGAAGAAAAAGCAGATATTCAAAAAGGCCTGTGAACACGATAATGAAAATCATTAATCAGACCACTGATGCCATGAAAAGGGAGCAGAAAAAAAATAGTGACAAAAACTAATGAGCTTTACACTTTTTGTCAACAGTTTAAGGGTGGTGCACAAAAAGAAGAAGAAACATGAAGATTCCTATTTTTGAGAAAAATTATTACTTCTTTCTCTCTTTTTTTTTTCTGTTTAGTTGCGGATCAGACCTGTAGTGTAACTTTTATCTGATACCAAGATGGACTGCTCCGAACATTTTTCTATGGAAGAGACCCCAAAGATTATGAAACTGTATTTTGCACCAGTCACCGACTCTTGTTCAGAGGCAATTTTGACACAAATACCCTGGGAGAACAATTTCCCACTGCTCGTGGAGTGGCTGTCCCAAGTAATACCTGATGTCTTCAATACAAGCCAGTGTCATCACTGTAAACTTTGGGCCATTATGGCCTTTGTTATGGATAACCACACTTCCAGTGTTTTTGAACTTTTCTACCAAACATGTAATCATTTATGCCAGTGGGGATTTTTTGTTTTTATTTCGCAAAATAATCTCCACAATCTTTGTCCTCTCACCTAAAAATGCTCGTAGTAGTCCATCCTGGTATCAGATAAAAGTTACAGGTCTGCTCTGCAACTTAGCTGAAAAAGAGAAAGAAATCATAATTTTTCTCGAGAACATGAGCCTTTGTTTTTTGTTCCTCTTTTTGTGCGCCTCCCTGATACATAATGGAGTCATTAATGTCTTCCACACTGTTCCTGCTCTGATATGATTAAATCACTGGTGATTCACATACATGTATTTGTTTGCTATAACTTGATAAACTTCATTCAAGTGATTCTGTGCATCCATTGTCCTGTACAAATGAGGCAATGAAAGTTCAAGATGCTTTATTTAGCTTTCAATGTTTCAGTCAAAATTATTCCAAGTGTAACTGATTTTCATTAAGACATTAAGATGCTAATAAATGTTAGGCGCGATCTGTCGATCTGCACAATCCGTCGATAGCGCAACGCATTCTGGGGATCGAACCGCGCAACAGTGCATCAATTGTTGCGCATTCCATTGATAGATGGATCGCGCAGCACGTTCTATGGATCCATATAGCCTAGTCAGTCACAATTAAAAATTTAAATATATTCTACTTACATTCTGTTTTAGTTGGTAGGCATTCTGTTTTTGGTTGAGTCGGAAGTACATCATACGTTATCACTCCATACACAATATTTGTATCCAGTTGAGTATGCTGCCACTGATGCCATACTTCTCCATTTTTTTGTCCAACAGTAAAATTGTGTAAAATATGAAGATTAAAAACTTCCCACCAAAAATTAGTGTATGACCACACATGAGCATTTATAACATGACAAACTTTGGCTTTCGGTATATTCGGAGTGATACCGTATGACACACTTCCGACTTTAATCGTAAACAAACATGTCTTCCTTGACCAACTAAAACGGTAGAGTGAGATTCACAGAAAGAGTATGAAATGTGAGGAATCTAAGTGTACGGCACGTAGATCATCTAGATTTCTAATTGTGACTGACTAGGCTATATGAATCCATAGAACGCACTGCGCGATCCGTCTATCGATGGAATGCGCAACAACAGATGGATAGCTGTGCGTTTCATTGATCCACATAACGACGGATCGCACCAATCGACAGATCGCACCTAACATAAATGTTTCAGACACAATAGGTCAAACCTACAGGTAATATAGCAAAATTACTATCTCAACATTTTGCATATTATTTGGAGAACAAGTCTCTTGCAACGTGTAATGAGCAAGTGTTTGACCAGGCATCAGCATTTTATACGGTTTGACTGGAGCATGGTACAGCGCCTAAGAATCCTCCACCTAAGAGCCCGGACCACCTAAGAACCCGCCCTTGCTGCAAAACAGAATTTTTCTTCTATAATTTACCCCTCTAAGAACCCACTCTAGGCACTCCCAAATGAAAAAATCCGTTTAAGAGCCCGGTGTCGGACCAAGATACCCGAGTACTTATGGTATAATTCCACATCATACTGTCCACTTGAGAGAACGCACAGTGCTATATGTGCAGAAAAATGGAGACGGGGGTGGAGGGAACACGTAGACAAAGGAGCGGAAGTGATGGTTGATGTCTGACTGCATAATCTGGCCACACTGTTGAGTAACCTATAACTATTTCTTCGTCTAACAACACGTGGGACAGCACTTGTGATTGGCTCTGTGTGGATAAGGAGGTTTAAGTTCAGCCTCCTGACTGGTCAACTGTTTTGCAACTTCAGTCGGTCTGTAAACATGTGAGTCACTTGTGCGAGTATCTGCGGGGTAGCATAGCAATATCACGTTTTCAATTATGATACCGTTATGTGAAAACTCCCACGGCGTTTGAGCACTAGGCAGTATTGATTTAACTACACTAGCTGGCTTCGTCGTATGGCAGACTGCCAGCTGATTGACAGTCAACTGAAGCCAAAACCAGTCCAGTTCGACTGAACATCTAATACCCCTTAAAAAAGATCTGGAATTGCTACATTTAATTTTTACACACACACAGGGAAGAAGGCTGTACTTATTCGCATAGATAAATCTTTAGCTAACAGTAACGACCAACTAATCATGGTAGTGGAGACAATCTGTGGTCAGATGTGTTGCAAAACTTTTCAGTTCGCCTAAGATCCCATCTGCCTAAGAGCCCTCTTTTTTTTTTTCTCCCGACGACCGGGTTCTTAGGCGGAGACCACTGTATAACTATGAAGCCATAAAAGATGTTCAATTAAACAACTAGCTAAGATTTTTATTCTCATGCTGAACTGTGAAGATCCCACTCATGGTGAGACCTCACTCATAGTGGCTCTGCAAATGGGTGGCAGTTAATATGATTGATTTGTATGAAAAGATCAATGTACTAGCAATCAAAGATTAAATAACGTTGATTTTCATTATCAAGTCTATGTTTTTTGCAGGGTCTAAATTTCCCTTATCACATGTTATCTCAATGATACCTTTACTTGGTAGGATAATTCTGCTTCTCTATAGCCCTTTTCTAAATGCACATCAATAATAAAATGAGTAAATATATCAAAATACCTGTCTTTCTCTTGTAAAAACCACCTGGAGTCTTTTCTGGAGTCACACTAACATCATCAGCAGAAGCAGGAGCTGATTTGGGGGTCTCACTCCCTGTCACTTTGGCTACAGATTCCTTATCTGTCTTGATATCATCCTCTTTGTTTTTCTGAGGGGTTAACTGTTTTGACAGAATTTTTTAAAACAAATTTACAGCAGCGTTTTTAGTCCTCTGTCCCTTTTGACATTAGTCTCGTGGCTTTCCTGTATCGGGATATCAGGTCACAGCATATTGCATGTTAGACTTCTAAGTCTGGCATTATCCAATGTGAGTCTTTCACCGACCATGGCAAGTTGATGCCACAGCTCCCCCCTCCCAAGACTTTAGGAGGTGAAGACCAACCCAACCATGCCAGAAAGTTTGCAATTACATCTCACATTATATCTTCATACTAAAGAAGGCTGCTAAACAACTGCTATATTACTTAAAATAAAACTTGCCCTGTAGGGCCACATGATGAAAAGTAATGATTTGTCTCTTTCAGGATCATCCATTTTTAATCCACCTAATTAATAACAGAAATGTAGCACAAGTTCATTCAAATGCAATGTCATCTAAGCAGTACTATTCATTTATAATATGCAGGTATCTTCAAATCTTAAACACATTTTTATGAGTACTGACAGTAACTACAGAGCTACAAACAATTACATCCAACAAAATCTTTCACAAACCGAAATATGAATTTTGTCACTGAAAGTTGCCTTTCAAAAAAATTCATATTGGTGTCTCATAAAATAGCACCTGAAAATAACACTTTTCCTCACAAACTCCTTTCTTTATATTTCTTTTCACCATCATCCACCAACTCAAATAGTTTTGATTTCACGACCAGGGATGTTTTCTTTTCAGACAGCAAAAGCAGCCTGAAATGAATTTCATAATGTAACCATACAATTAGATTTTGAGAGGACAGCACTAAATTTCTCTACTGTAATGTAAAACTTGATTTCTTTACCATGAGATATGGTTACATGCATTACTATTACATGTAATTTTGTTTTAACATTATTATTCCAATATCAAATTTTTCCAACTTTGACAGTTGACAGAATACACAGACTTCTGACATTTGTAAGGATGCTGACATAAATTACCTCATTATCAGATGTTTTGTTGCTGCTTTTGGTAACAGTTGGTGAACTAGTTGATTTTTTCTGTTGGCCTTCCTCATTCTTGCTCTTAGAACCAGCCTTTTCTGGTGTTCTTCCAGCCTCTGCTTCATCTTCTAAAGAACTTTCTGACTTGGCACTTTCTGAATTTCGCTCCACAATGTCTTCCTCCTCATCTTCACTTTCAATAATGCGGGATCTATTGCTTCTCTTTTTAGTTTTAATTGGAGAGTCTACGTCACCTGATGGTGATGTATTCTTCTGTTTCAGTGGTGAAGTTTTCTTTCCACCCTGGGGCGATGTGGCTTTAGCACTGCAATGGAAATGAAAGATGCAAAACAACAGATGTCATTTGGCATACATACATAAAATCAATATTGCGTTCATCTTTAAGTTTTACACCACCCCTATTCTAAGAGTATGAGAAAAATAGAAACTCCTTTGTTTGACAAAATATCACTTTATGATTCTTATTCTCTTGAAGATTCAAAGTAAATCTTTCCTCCATCTCATCCTCCTACATCCATGTCCCCTCACATTCCTTTTTTCATTTCTATGCAATTCTCTGTTCAAGATTCAGTAAACCGTCTCACAATTTTTTATTTTTTTTTTATCTTGCACATTTCTGACCAAAAGTAAACTATGTAAAGCAAATCTTTTCTCCTCTTCCTCCTAACTTTCTCTATTTTCCCTTCAGTAAATATAAATTACCAACCTACAAGACTCACATTATTCAGTGGATTGTTGTTTTTTTTTTCTTTTGCTACAGGTTATTTTTGGATATACATTTAATTTGGGTAGAATGACAATCGTATTGCATGATAAAGCTAATCAGATTCCCGGAGGACCTGTCTCAAATAATAAATCATTCAATCTCTACATTCATTCTTTTGTTTATATTACAATACACATTAAACATGCCCCATTCTTCATTTTTCAATATCTTTTTGTTTCCTTTAACATACACAACAAAATAATGATAATTTAGTTCCACATACCTTCGCCTTGATTTTCCTTCATATGTTTTGATCCAAGTTGGTTTTTTGGACTCTTCATCTTTTCCACTTGGTTTTGATTTCAAATCCTTTCCATTTGTTTTGGCATTATCTGCAGCTTTGGTCGCTGGTGACTTTGTGAAAAAAGACCTGCAAAACAATAATAAGCTTCATATTCTTTGACCTCCCATGGATGGTATGAAATGCATTTTGGGGTCAAATTCTTATTTCAAGACCTAAAATTGTTGTGATTGCACTGTGAGGCAAACTATTTATTTCTAATCAACTATGAAATAAATTTCATAGTCCCAAAAAGCAACTTTGCTGGGGGCCCCTTAAATTTGGTTTCAATACAAAATCTTACACATGCCAGTGGTAACCCTTCCCTTCTTCAACATTATTTTCCATCCCCAAGCGCCAATTGATTTTTTTATGTCATGAAAGTATTTTCCATTTGTTGCACAGTAGTCTCCACCTAAGCATCTGTCACCTACTGCAAAAGGAATTTTTTCATTACAATGCACCCCTCTAAAAACTCACTACCAAACAAAGAGCCTGGTGTCAGGCAGGGACACACTTATGCAATGATTTCACACCAGATTGTCCACTTGGGAGAAACATACAGGGGTAGATCTAGATGTGCAGTTAAATGATTTAGGAAATGGAAAGAAACAGGTGAATGAGGGACTGATGAATAATTACATAATCACCCACAAGGGGATAAAACCATAACCATTTCTTATTTTGACAACACCTAGTGTAGGACACAAGACATGATTGACAATGTGTACAAGACATAGATCTAGGCCTAGGCCTAATATTAGTAATAAGGGGGAATAAGTTTAGCCTCTATTCTGGATCTAGAGTCTAGAGAGAGTCTAGATTCGGCGATTGTCAAGATTTCCACGTTAAATTCCGACTGGTCGAGGATCTCATGTATACACGTTAGCGTTAGGGAGGACCGTCACTCGCTCGTCTCACCTAAGTCTATATGTTAGCGTTAGGGTGGACATGCGCTAGTCGATGGTCCCAGCAGGTTAAGCCTGCGGGGTTGTTCTATTATAATATATTTGGTACATATAAACTGAACCTGGGATAACAAACGAAAAAGCGCCAGCTTTCTCTACATTAGATAGATCTAGATCTAACTCTAGTATCGAAATTTAACGCGGAAATCTTGACATTCTAGTACAACATCCAGACGTAGGCAATAGACTTACGTAATCGATTTCTGCATTGCGCCCGCGAAGATTTGATAAACACACAGAGCTCAGTGCATCTAATGCTGTCTCGAAATTTATCTTTTCACTCAGTAGCTGAATTTATTTATCGTTAGCGATAATAGGCAGCTGTGTTTCCCGCCAATTAGACCGAAATGCTGATAGAAGGGGGCTAGCGGAAGTTGACATCCTTCTTTGTCATCGTCACATTATTATTTCGTACAACATTATTACGGCTATTTCTTTGTAGTGTGATGTTGGACAAAATCTCTTCCCATAATTTGCATAATATTTGTCATTGTATTTCTCTCTATCTAAATGTAATAACTTCCCGCTGGAGGTTGAAAAGCGACAAATGTACCGAATCTGTATGGGAAAAGACTGGGTGAGCCATCCTACTACTGACTGTGTGTCATCATAATATAACATACAACACACAAACAACAAAATCAGTTGTACCGATACATGTAATTAGTTTCTCAAAGACGGTGACTTAACTATAATAATGAAACATTTTCGCAAGGGCATTATTTTATAAACTTGAACTTATTATGAACTTGCACAGGATATATGTTATATCTGATGTAGGCCATCTTTCTTGCACTACGGCACAGTTGGTCTAAGAAGGGTCAAAATGACTCCAGGCAGAGAAAAGCCGATGCATTGATAAATTAGAATAAGCTAAGAATAAATTTTGCATAATGAGGCAATGTCATCTGAGCTCAATCCAGTGAAAAGTTAGGAGGAGAAATGAGGAAAGGCTGGACAAAACCGGTTTCTGTGGTTCACCATTAAAGTTTGCAAACCTAGTACTGGATAATAATGCTCAAGTCATAAAAAGGCTAAACTTTTTGTCAATCACGAGATTTAATTTTTGTTCAAAAGTATATGTATCTCTCGGGGCTATGGCAAAGACGGGGGTGGGGGGGGGGGGGGGCAGGGGCATAAACAAGCACTGATGTTCCCCTTGAATATTTGTAAAACACAGTATTAAAACAGTTGTAATATTACATAGGTTTTGTGTATATATGACATCTAATGTTCCTCTCCCTTGTTGTGACCTTGTTCATTCACTCTGATTTATCTAAGCTTATACATACCCAAGCCAGAACTGACTTCTTTATTTTACGTTTGCCTGGTCTATGGACACGGTTATTTGGCCAGAGATAAAAACAATGATGACTCTGCATTTAGCGGGATAATAAGTCATGAAACATAGATTTAACAACAACAAAAAAAAAAAAAATTCAGAGGCCGAGAACTGTATTAAATTCATAACATGTACCCGTGTAAATGAAGAAAGCCCAGATTAGCATAAATTTCAGAATTTTCTCAGCAGTGGAAACAAAAATGTCTTCAGTGGAAAATGCTATGACATTCCCAGGAAGTCATAAGGTTAACTCAATGTCTCAATGCAGGCTCTATATATCGATCCACATCGTGGAAACTTCCAGTCACGGACAAAGATGGTAGAATTATTCCACATTTCTGCGAAGCTCAAGTTGCAGGCTGACCCGCTCACTCACTCGTTCATTCACTCATATACTAACCCACCCACTCACTCATTCATTCATTCACACACTCACTCATTTATTCATTCACTCAATCACTCACTCACTCACTATCTCACTCACACACTCACTTGCTCACTCGCTCACTCACTCGCTTACTCACTCACTCAATCACTTACTCACTCACTTGCTCACTCACACACTCACTCACTCACTTTCTCATTCACTCACTCACTCACTCGCTCACACCCATTCACTTCTTACTCATTCACTGGTTATTGGTGTAGGTTAACCCCTCCTCCCTTCCCCCCTTCACCCTCATGAAGCCCCACGAGCTATAACTGTTGGAAAAACATAATACTGGAAAAAGACATGTCGGCACTAAGAACGAGAGACAGTCACTCACTGACACACCCACTCATTCACTCACTCTCACACTCACTCATCCACTAACTCATTCAAACACTCACTTGATCACTCATTGGCTCGCTCCCTCACCCAGCCACTAACTCACTCATTTTAAGTCACTCACTCACTCACTCGCTCACTTATTCACTCACTCACTCACCCACTCATTCACGGGGGGTTACTTACTCACTCACTCATCCATCCACCAATACACTCTTTCACTCTCTCACTCACTCACCCATTTATTCATTCACTCAGTCACTATCTCACTCATCAATAATTCATTCATTCATTCATTCACTCAATCATTCAATGACTCCCTCCCTCCCTCCCTCCCTCTCTCCCTCCCTCCCTCCCTCACTCACTCACTCACTCACTCACTCACTCACTC
>JBCAUA010037308.1:0-12074 GCA_038406235.1 Peronia verruculata | reverse complement strand
CCCCCCCCCCCCCCCCCCCCCCCCCCCCCCCCCCCCCCCCCCCCCCCCCCCCCCCCCCCCCCCCCCCCCCCAACCATCAAGAAGAAAACAGTAAAAATAAGTCTCTGTCTCTCCTCGAGCTCTCACTTTCTGTAGATGAACAGCTATTATGAGTGAAATATTTGCTTATTGGTCTGTAGTGGTTATTGTCATAGACTTAAGCACTATCTGAAATAAAACATGGATTTATCTCTTTTCATAGAACTCAGTCTAGATGTTAGATCTGTTATTATATCACTGATTTCTGGGAAATATAGGTCAGAGTCAAATATTTCATACAATTTATTATCACCAAGGATATTTGTTTTGTGTTCCCAGTTTGATGGTCAGTGCAGTTGTATTGCTGGACGTGGTGGCCCCAAGTGTGCTGATTGTGAGGATTTCTTCTTTGGTGATCCAAATGACCAATGCTTCCGTGAGTTCAGTTCCCAGCTTCTCAGGGGGGATCCTGACAAACAGGCTTAGTTTCATTGTATCACATTACTTTGCAAACACAATGTTAATTTTTACCAGAATGTAAAAACTAAGCTGATTTAATAGACTGTTAAACACTCCTTAGTTTTCTAAATAGGTGTTCGTGATCTATGGCAGGAATGCCAGCCTGATCTGAATACCAACAACAGAGATGTGGATAATCTAAACTAGGCAGTTAGTACTTCATTGACATGTAATGTCTTGGAGAGAATTATCAATTGTAGTTTGTGGTTGTAGAAATCTATAGTCATCAGGCCATCCTCAGATCTCTCATTTGAAGTTGAAAGTAATTTGTAACAAAAATGCCTGATTCTGCATCAGACTCTCACTGATGATTAAATGTTATAAATTTTGAGAAATGTTCTTTTAAATTGCAGTGTTACAGAGCTGCAATGGCTTTAAATAAGCATTAATTTTTATTTTGATTCAGTAAAGGTTAGTATTGTTTATGTTTTTTTGTTTTTTTTTTCAGGAACTGTGTCATCTGTGTCAAACTAATATTTGCTCATATTATTTTAACACTAGATGTTGAACTTTTCCCTTTCCAGCCTGTGACTGCAACCCTCAAGGTTCCAGAGCCCGCCAGTGTGACCGCCGTACTGGCCAGTGTGAATGTGTGGATGGAGTAACAGGCTACAAGTGTGACCGTTGTGCTCGTGGTACCACAGGTGACCTGCCCAATTGTGTGCCATGTGGGGAGTGCTTTGATAACTGGGACAGAATCATCATGGATCTGCGGGGTGAGAAACTTGTTTCTTTTATACTTTTCGGCTCAGTTCACAATGCCTCCTTCCATAAGAGAAATAGTGCTGTTAATAGTTATTTATATGTATTCTTTCTAAAGGTGGGATAAATCCAGTTTGAGCAGAACATGATTTTGTTTTAGAAATAATTGGATCTTGCAAAACTTTTTGAAGCACTAGGCTTCTTACATTGGACATGTGGCATTTTGAAAAAGCATTGTTGAAATAAATCAAATAATGCCTACAAAGGTATCATTTCATTCAACCAATCTTTGAAATTTTAAAAGTGTCACTGATTGCATTTTGAAATGAGACCCTTCGTATAGGAAAAGGTGAAAACTGGCCTTGGAGAGTCATATACTAGTTGACTGAGTAACTGACTTCTATATAAGTACATTTTGTTACTATGTTAGCATTCAGAAAGGATATCATCACACTAACTGGTGATATGTCATCCATATTTTCCAAGAAACATCCTCCATTGTTAGGTCATGCAGATGCAAGCGAAAAAATATAACTACCTATGTCTTTAAAGTTTGGGGAAGTATTCAATTGTTAAATTATATCATCTCAGTTCAGATCACACCAGAATACATTGAAAGGCAAAACAATTAAATTAATGTCAAGCTAGAAATTCTGACCATTTTTGCGGAGGCAAATGTATGCGGCCAAATGTTCTCATCGTTTTTGCATTTTCTTACATAAAGTCTTTGAATATTGGTGCATAATGTAGAATTAGCTATGGTTTTTTTTTTTTTTTTTTGTGCATTTGGTCATTCACGTTTTGCAGGCCAGACCCGAGATATTGTGCAGCAAGCCAATGATGTGTCGGTGACCGGAGCTATCAAGGCCTTTGATGAAGAGTTCCGTTTGATGCAGAACAACATTGATGAGATCAAGAAGATTTTGTCCGGGGTGAACTTTACACAGGTTGACATCCAGGAAATCCAGAATATGCTGGACATGATCAAGTATGTTACTTTGTCAAATCCTTCATCTTATAGACTAGTTATTGTAATCTGCCTGTTGGGTTATAGAGATATGCTGTGTGGATCTTAAGTAAACATTCTAGTACTGGTATTGTCTATTTAGGTGATATGTCATCTAGATAGTAATTTGCTCTGTTATTTTGCTATTCAGGTGACATGTAATAGTAAACATATAGCATAAATAAACAGTAAATAATAGTATCATCCTAACTCTTAATCTAATGTTACCAATGTAACCCATGTAAATGATATGGAAAATAACTATTTAGATGACATATCACCTAAATAGACCCTTTACCCAGTTGAAGTGACCAGTAACTGGAATACACAATTCCTTAGAGAGTTGTTTGAGACAAGCATATTTATTTTCTTTTCAATCAAATGGTACTACATGTACATGTCATACAGACATGAATGAGTCCAATATCAAATTTTTTATGCATGGAATTGTTGTCGCAAATGGAAAATAGGTTTAACTACTAACAAACGCAATATTTAATTGTCTCATCTATGCTGAGATATTCACATTGAAAGTTGACTCCTGTCAGGTAGTTGTAAGTAATTCTCAACAAAACATTGACTCTTGTCCATTTCATTTGTTGTGATGTTTTCATCATGTGAATGAGCCATTTTTTTCAGTTAGCTAAGTGACTTTCCTTTTGTGAAGTGCAAAAAGTTTTACTCAGGCATTGTAAAGAAAGAAACAATCTCTTTAGCTCACATTACTTGAAGCATGTAAAGTGAAAAATTATGAAAAAATTATCACAGTGACCAAAAAAAAAAAAAATGAATTTTTCAGTATTTTCTGTTACCCATGTTTGACCTAACAAAATAAAAGTGATTTTTTTCTTCTTTAACAATGCTTGTTATGTACCACTTATAATAGTTCATATTTGAGTAAGCCAAAAAACTGGAAATCCCCGCAGAGTGTTTGTAACCCCTACTAAAAATAGAATAATCACTGATGTTGTTACTGTTTAACTATGAGATCCAAGAACAATTGTCACCAGTCCCGTGCATTTTTTATCTGGTCTCCTATGTCAGTGGTAGTGAACAGTTTGGAGTGTTCGTACCCTCCTACTAAAATTAGACAGGGTTTTCTAGCTGCTCGCTTGGTCGAAACAAATCTATTGGCAAACGGAAATAATGTGGGTGGTGGTCATAATAGCTTGATTAAGAGTAATGCATAAGCCAGTAGCAGTGTCAGCATCAGGGACAATGGACCAAAACAGAGATTTGGCAAGACTACAAGGACAACCTGGTCATGACTAAAAGGACAACCTATGGCCTAAAACATGATCATCATGAAACACAAGGAAAAAAGCAGATGACAGAAGTGATTTATAATGATTGTTTGTACAAGAAAAAAGCAACATGGACAAAGAATAAAGAAAAATAAAAAATGACATTACAAATTGAATGCTGATATTAGCAGTTGCCATAATGAAATTTTGAAAAAGCTAGTGATGTATTTTTTGTTGTTGTTGTTTCTGAGAAATAACAGAATACATTGTTTATAGTTAATAGTTTGACTTAAATCTCCTTTCTTGACCAGGAACAACCTGACTCAGAATACCAGGGCTCTGAATGAGGTAGACATGGAGTTGCGTAACACCTCTGGCCGTGTCAAAAAGGGCAGCTTCAGAATCAACATCCTGAAGGACCAGGTGCAAAATCTGAAAGCTCAGGCCAAAGAGCTGGAAGACAATGCTACCAATGTGCAGATCCAGGAAGCATCAGGTGAAACATTAATCATTTTGAGTTTGGGATTGGAGGAAGGTTGGAGACTGAGATACTGCAAGTTACGACATAGCTGACACAACCAATTACATCAAAATTGTTTTGAAATTAGCAACAAATCTGGATGACTAAAGAATACTTTCTCATGATGTGTGTCATGCAGTTCGTGCAAAGAATGAATATGTCTTATATCATACATCAGTATGTTGGTGGGCCAGCTATCACCTCTGTTATACCATACACTAATGTTCCAGTATTTGCATGAGATAGCCGTCACAGGAAGTTAAAAGGCACAAGACAGGAAAGTGATATTTGGCAGAGGCAGCAATAAAGTGCTCCAATTTTTTTTGTGAAAACAGTTTGATATCGATGCCATAATGATGCAGTAAAACCTTTCAGAGTTCACAGTCGTAGTTTGCTGGCAATTATTGGCAGTTCTTCCACCCCATATTTGTGATTTCACAATCTCTGAGGTTCAGATGTCATTTTTGTGTTTTGTTTCCAGGTGCATTTGATAAGATCCGCGAGGCAGAACGGAAGTCACTCTCTGCACAAAGACAAGTGGATGGCACCTCGCGCTACTTGAGGGAATCTGAGAGAACCCGAGAGCAGACAGAGGTTCTTGTTGACATGCGGTAATTGCAGTAGAAATCTTAGAAACTTGAAAGACAAACAAAATCAATCATGATTCTTTTTTGCAATGAACAGGAAGAATGACTTTCAGAGAAATAACATGTGCAGCTAAGAAGCACTTTAAGAACAAGAGACGTTTCATTGGAACATTCTCTGATGTTAAACAAAACCTTCAATATACAGTATATAGCATTGTGACTGTTGATGGTTAAAATTGAATAAAAACAGATTTTCATTGCTGCATTTCTCTTTTTAACCCGTTTACTGCTACCGACGAGAATTCTCGCAAAGTCAGTTTCTGCTTGTATGCTTCTGACGAGAATTCTCGCAAAAATATTGAGCGGTGATTGGGAAACAAAAGCTGGGTTTATTACTAATAAACTCACATGGTATGAGAGAAATCACATTAGAAATGTTTTTCAGTCTTTGTGGCCTACTTTGAGGGCATTTGTGGGAACGAAGTGTTATTCTGCACCCGAGTTTCGGGTGTACAATGCCGTCAGACTATTTTGCTCCCGGTTCGCGCATGCGCAGAAGATGCTGTAACCCACCACTCCGTGAATCAGCGTGGTAGGCTGGCTAGCCCCATAGATCTAGTTTGTAGCGCCCACGATGGTACCCTCGACAAGAAACGATATTTTCTATGTGGGTGCAAAATTTACCTCCGGTGATCATTTCAGGCAACAACTAAAAAAAACTGAGGATGAGACAAAGTGCTCATTTGTTTTTAAGAACAGCACAAAATCAGAAACTGATAACAAAAAACGGAAACGATTAATTGAGACCCAAATATTCGACCTCGCACGAGGAACTGTTGTTTGTTCCCATTTTGGATCAAGGAGAGCATCCTTCCCCTTTTCCTGCCTTTTCCCCCTCCGGCTGACTTGAAACCTTGTTCTTCAGCCTAGCATTCTCTATGATAAATTTAGCATTTATTGAACAAGACCTTTTTACTGACTGGCAGTACACTATTTATTTATTTATTTATTTATTATTATTATTATTTTTTTTTAACATTCTGACCACCATACTCGAAGTTTTGTAACGTGTGATCAGATTATTAAGTTTATCATCCCTGTAACTCTTTACAATCAAGTAACACCCCATACCCAGATGCATAGTTCTCTACATTCAACTAACACCCGTATTTGCATGCACAATTCTTCACAATTAACTTACACTCGAAACTCGGTGGCATAATATTCTTTACAATCAATCAACACCCAAGACTTGGATGGGAAATTTTGTACGATCGACTAGCGCCCTAAACTCGGCTGCGGAATTCTCTACGGTCAACTAGCACCCGAGTTTCGGGTGTCGAATAAGGCTCCCTTGTGGGAATTCTGAATGCAGATTGTAAAGTGTCTTTGAAGTATTGGGACAACTGTTTTTTTTTTGTTGTTGTGAATCATCAGTCTTTTCCCATACTTCTAATACACTGAAGTAGTGCAGTTTATGCTTGATTCTGGTAATGAAGAGGACATTGATTTGTTTTGAGTGATAGACTAGATTCTAGATCTAGTGACAGTGAAATGAGTCAAGATTTAGATCTAGACCTCAATCCAGTCTAGATGTGCCTTTCCATGGCAGCCAAGGCAAAAAAGCAGATCTTACTAATGTAAATAATGTAGTTTTAGAACTCAGTTGTTTATTTAATTGTTTCTCTCAAATATTAATCTAGTCTCATTTGAATGTAAGGTAATTTTTTTCCTTTTTTTTTTTCCTTTCACCAAAGAAAACCTAAACATTACATTGCACAGCACACAAAAATATGTGATAGTAACTCACTATATTCATTTACAAGTAATAAGCAGAAAAAATTTTCACAGTAGGTCAAACGATGTATTTTATACAATTTTTCTCCCAAACCAACCTAAATTCCTATATTTACCAAAAAATGGTCAGCACAGCAGGGGACTCAAGAAAACTTTGCTCAGCAGTGAATGTTAATGGTCTTGTAATAACCATTATGCTCAGAAATGCCATAAGACATCAGTTGCATTATTGGGGAAAGTCAGACTTATGCTTTTATCCTAGATCAGTGACAGTTGGTTGTGTTAGAATGTAAATTAGTGTTTGACAGTAAATATGAGATAATGAAAAGGAGAAGTGGAATGCATGGTTTGTTTACTTTGTCCACAGACAAGAGATGTTTAAAGAGCAGCTGGCCCAGAACGCTGAAGAATTAGACAGCCTGGAGTCGGACATCAGAAATTTGACCAAGGACTTGTCTGATATCAATAACATGGTGAGTGGTGAACAAATCTTATCTTGTCATATTTTTTCACAGGCCTTTTGAAAATTTATATAGAACCCATTTCTGAACAGAAGTTTATCTGGCATCACAGAAATACACATACACACACACCTCTAGGAATATCATCTGTGGAACAGACACATTTATTTATAAAAACTGTGTGAAGAATAAAATTCTTCTAGAAATATCATTAATATGATAAATGCATTCTCTGATAGATACCTCTGGAATAGCAGTTGTGTTAAAGTATTATCCACTGATGGCAAGAAATGTTTTCTGAGCCAAAAATATTATGTGTTTAGTTTATTGTGAATCACTTGTAAATCCTTTGGCATTTTCTTGGTTGATTATAGCATAAATAGTGGTCATGTCTAAATAGTCAGGTGTTGGGGAGAGAATCCAAGCAAAACCATCACCTGGGCAAGACTAGAGACAGCGATGCAGTTTTATCGTTCTGATCCAAAAACCCAGCTTATGATCATAATACACATAATAGAGAATCTGTTTTCTACACCACCATTTTACCACATCACAATGTCTATTATGTAGTATGCTAGAATTATTTTGAGTCATGTCTTCTGAACAGATCATGAAATACCACAATGTGTCTGTAAAATTTTGGTATCATTATTTGAAAAAGAGCAATATCACGGTTGGGCTAAATGAGGGAAAATATGGTTATTGTTTCCATGAAGGCATAATGACAGTCTGTCCCAGATAAATTTTCCCAGAAACAGTTCCCTCAAAGAATTTTATTTCATGGAGTTGTTTTCAACCTTACTGTATAGTGACTTTATGGACACCCTGAATTCCGTGACTTCCAAATATGTACTTTGGGAAGAGATACTTACAGCAATATTGTCATCATCCGTACTTGTTACAGCATTAGTACAATTCAAATCAAATGAAGAGAACATGAACTAAGAAAAGTTTGAATCTGGACTTATTACAAGCATAGTATTGTTTGCTGCTCTATTTGGCCTTTTGTAGATGAAATGGAACTTTTTTATAGCGATCTTGTTTTAAGTAGTCATTTTTCAACAATAATGATAAGCTCTTTGTTTTTGGTCTGTGAGTGCTACTTACAAAGGAGCATGCTCGCAGTAACACTACTGAGTTTAGAGTAATATCAAAAGGACAATGTCATTTGCTGAGTAGTTGCAACTCTTGCAACTTTCAACCCAGTGAATATTGCATGCTCAGAACAGTATCTAAATGGTTCAACCTTAAATTGGCCTGATAGACTATCCGGATGCTATTTGGGAAGAGTAATTGTTTTGCATCTCAGGAAAAGCCTATGATAATGATTTAAATCATTTTCATGTTTTAGAGGTAATGAAAAAAAATAAAAAATTAATGACACAAGTCATTTGAATAATGTCATTATGATTCTATAAAACTTCATGTATCATTCTCTTGCATTATTTCTATTTTAATGGTATTATCTAATAATGATAGCAAACAACAGAAGATATATGGACATTTTTAAGTAGGCCCATATAGCAAAATATTTGAAAAAAGAAGGCGGCACTGCATCTGTTGTAGAAGGGAAGACAGCAGAATGTCAAAACAAGCGCTGAGCTGAGAAATTGAAAACAAAAGAAAGAGGAGTAGACCAAAAGAGATGCTTAGAAGAGAGGACAAAGAAGCGGGAATACAGAACATGAGAAAACTGGTTGAGACAGTACAGAGGAGATCAGAATGGGAGAAGATTGTGACAGCCCTATGACGGGGCGGGAAGGATTTCAGGTTTCAGATAAGATCTAATAGCTCTCATGCCCACAAATGCCGTCAGACAATGAGTTGTATTTTGGCATAAACATAAGTCTGATTAGTTTGATTCATAACCATTTTATAGAGCAGTGAGGATATGATTTCCTCCCAGACAACTCTAGTACAATATGAAGTGCTACCATGACATATCTTATGAGCAGATCATGAACTTATAGATCTATTTCTATTTGTGTCACAGGTATGTGGTCAGCCTGGAGAGCCTTGCTCACCTCTGTGTGGAGGTGGTGGGTGCGGCAAATGTGGTGGTGGTGGATGCAATGGTGCCGTGACCACAGCAAAAACTGCACTCAGCCTGGCCACACAAGCTGAGGAACTCCTCGATGCCAAGACCCAGAATGCCACTGAAGTTATCATTCCCAGTGTAAGTGATTTATAGAGCAGGAATAACTGAAGAGTAATAGTCAGACCGACTGGTTTATCTGTCCAGAGACAGGAAATGACTAAAAACAAATATTGACTCTCAGGAGTCATTTAGACCAGATTGTGTTATATCTTTCACCTCAGGTGCAAGGTTTTGGAATAATGCACTGTCTGGAGATTTGGTATGTCAGTCGAGATTGAAAGCTGCTCAATGTTAGTGGGCACCAACAAGGTATTCCGAGGATGGTCACATGGCTGAGAGATTTTTGCTCATACGCTGCTTTGTGTACATACTCTGCGTAGGGCAGGCAGCTCTTGACCAATAATGAGCACTCAGAGATACTAACACCATTAAACAAAGTCATGAGTGAGCAATGTTTCCTCATTCAGGTGATCAGTTTCGAAACACGTCGTTAAACAAACTTGAAGCAATTGCCTGTCACACTTCAGATGTTTAGGTTTGTGAAATGTTGAGATTTGTAAAGCAGTTCAGCATCTCTCACCATTTCTTATCACTTCTTAGTGTTTCCACAATGTGTTTGAAGCGGTGAGCATTTTCTCAGTGATGTCAGACCTATAATTTCCCAGATGTGGGAATAAAATTTTACTGTGATCAGTTGCCCACCCCTGCCTTTTACTAATGCTATAAACATTTGCAATGTCCATATGATATCTTTGTCAAGCATTGATCCTAGTGATGCTGGATGCTGTCAGTTATCATGATATACTAAAGTATGATTTCAGTTTCCAGAATATATCAGATGGGAGATTACATATATTTAGTGCTCACTCCCATACAGAATAGGTCTGAAGTGTCTTGCAATTTGTTTTTTGCCCAGATAGACCAAATGGAGACCCCCCTTATTTGTTGTCAGCTTCTTTGAAAATGTACATGTTACAAAGCATCTGATTGTTAAGTGCTCAGTGAAGTAATCCCCCATTAGTGCATTAGAATGTTCAAACCTATCATTGCCAAAGCCTATCCACATCTGTTTTGTCATCTCTTGCATGTTCAAAGCAGTTGACTTTTGTCCACTTAGAAAAAGAACAACAGCAACAGCAGCAACAAAATAACAGAACAGTTATTCATATCGCTATAGTTGGAGTGTGACAGTCAAAACTTTAGTGCTACATGTATTTTCTGTCTGTTTCAGCAGTACTCCCTTGTTTATTTCATTTTGATGCTGTCAGATTTTATGGAAAGTAAATAACTGAATCTCAGGTTTCGTGGATGACACGAGTTGCACTTCATCATGTTATCAGATTTCACAGAAAGTAGTAATATTGCATGTTATGATGACTTGCTTTCCTTCTGAGCCCAGAACTGTATTGTCCATTACTTAATGTCGTTTTTATCTGTGGGTTACAGATGCAGGAAGCCAAGCGAGATGCAATGGAGGCCAAATCTGAGGCACAGATGGCTTATGACGATGCTGTGCGTGTAAAGAACATGACAGAGAGCACCAAGATGGACCTGGAAGCTCTGATGCAAAGTATCCGAAACTTCCTTATTGGCAACAACACAGCGTCTGTTGAAGATGTGGAAAAGGTGGGTGAGAAACACTGTGGTCAGAGTAAGCAATATGGAAATTGCCAGAAGAGATCGAGACATACTTTTGCACAAAGAAAGTGGGTTCATAGCACCCTGACAATTTCTGGAATGTCCTACAAAGTGTATCCTCTGTTATGATTTTCAAGTATCCTCTTCATTTTTCTCCTTCCATTTATCCATGCAAACTCTAAATTTCATTCATTTTTATTTCCGATGAACTTTACACTGCCTCTGCCCATTAAGTTAATTTTTTCTGTAAATTTTCTGCCACAGGGGAAGGAATGGAATGGAATGAAACACAAATACTTTGTAGTATGACCACCTTTAATGTCTTTCGTTCAGAATCAGTCTCTTAATGGAAACAACAATCTGATGCTCTTGGACCAGAAATACTTTCCACACTTCCATAAATTTTTGTAATAAGCTCCACAGTATTGCACTTGTTTTCAGTTTGAAGTCCAGAGCAACTAATTTTAACTTCACCATAAAATTTCTCCTCATGGTTGTGGAAGTTAAATTTATCAAACAAGACATCTTTTATGATTTTCCTGTATAATGGAAATAATTAAATAATTTTTTAGTTTGTCAGCATGACAAAAACACATGATAGTCAGCCTTTGAATTATGACATCAAGCAAACTTATGCAATGCAGCATGGAACGTGGATTGAGGAGGGTATGTATTATATATCTTTATATGTTTATTGTGATTTTTCATAAAGAATCAATTTTGGCAGTGATGGTAATTCTGTTAATTTTTTTTCCTTAGATTGCCCAGGAAGTGCTGGCCATGAGAATACCTTTCACACAGGAGCAGATTGAAGACCTGGCAGATAAAATTAACAAAGCTGTCAGCTCTTTGACAGACATCGAGACAATTCTGGCTGAGACAGCTGATAATCGCAGACGGGCCGAAAATTTAAAAAGTCAGGCAGAAAATGCTTCGTAAGTTTCAGGAGATTTTTTACTTTCTGGTGAAAACAGTTTGACATCCCTGTTTATAAAAGTTTTGAAAAAATCGGACAAACTTATCTTGCCCAAACCAAAGGTGTGATTTTGGGCGAATTGCAAAAAGAGGCAACAATATTTTGCCTATTTCCTTTCTACCACTTCATTGCTTACAACAATATGAGATAGGCCCAGAAAGTGGTCTCTTGTGTGTGGGAGAATGTACATGATACGAGCATTGTCAGCTCACCACCAGCCAATCTTTTTTTCTCTTTGATCCAATGCTTTGACCACTGGCCAGCATTTCGCAGTTAAACACACAATCTTTTGATTAGTTACAGCTCACTGATGATTTTGCCTATGGCCTAATGATGAGGGTCCAAACAGGAGCAAAATCTGTTTGTGTTTGTAACAATCAGTAACACTCAGTTAAGAGTCGATGCTTTTGATTGTCTGTGGAATAGTTAGAAGATGTGAGCTGGTTGACTTGTGCATAGTGGAAGAAGGGGGGGGGGGGGGGGGGGGGGGAAAATAAAACAAACAGCC
>JBCAUA010037297.1:0-12074 GCA_038406235.1 Peronia verruculata | reverse complement strand
GTATGTATGTAGTATGTATGTATGTATGTATGTATGTATGTATGTATGTATGTATGTATGTAGTATGTATGTATGTAGTATGTATGTATGTATGTATGTATGTATGTATGTATGTATGTATGTGTATATTATGTAGTATGTTCCTATCCTGTTTACGAGTGTATGTTGGTGCAAATCCGCATTTGTTATCTCTCTGAGTTTTGGAAGTGCCGGACAGACCGATGTTGAATGTGGAGTAGAGAATTATGAAGACAAACAAAAAAGATCAGTTAAACTATCCTGCGTACAGCTATCACATTGGTCATCTTCTGCAAACAGAAGTTGTTCCACAGGACATCTCTGTGATGCTGACATGGAGATAATGACAATCTCTGCCGCGGCCCGACGTGATCACAAGAAATTGCTGAGATAGTCTACAGATAAAGTGAAAGGCCTACAAAAACTGAACTTTAACAAAATAAGGCACTGACGTAATCGCCGACCTACATTTCGTTTCTAGTCTATGGTGACACCACTCCCACTAACAAGCAATCTCCTGTCTATCTCATAGGTTATGTGATCTCTTTCTGTCGGGAAATCCAGCACTGTCTCAGCTGTCCTGATTTCATACAGCTATTGCACTTGTGACTGCATCTTCAACTTTTGGCTTTATCTCCTGTCCGAATAGCATCTGTATTACATGTAAGCACTGGAAATTCAAAATTTATTTTAAGCAGCTTTTAATTTTGAACTAAGGGAATATGAAATATTTTGATAGTCTTTAATATACCTTGCCGTTAAATAAAGTGCATAAAAGAATGTCTCCGCTTCTTTCACGTAAATTTGACTGGTCGTCGAAACTGCCAACAAAAGCTACTGTCATCTTTGAATAAATTTGCATTGACCAGACGCTTCTTTAAAGTCTTCATTATAGCTGTCTTAAGTGCACCAAAATTTTTCAGAAATTCATATTTCAGTTCAGTTATACTAACAAGAGAGAGAAAAACTTGAAAGCATGTCAGGTCAAGATCCTAAGAATAATATAGGCTATGATTGTGTTATTATGACATGACGGATGCTATTATTAAGGAGTTCGGCAAAGTTTGACAAATGTCTTATCTTTTTGCACAGGGATTTTCTGCGACCTTGATTACTTGATTAAAGAAAAAAATTTTTTTTTTTAAAATCTGATTGGACTATAGTGATGACTTGCCAGCTTGCAATGCCGGGTGTTTTTTACTACACAGCTTTGCCAGCTCATGCCAAGGCTTTTCGAGTGATTCACTCAGGAGATCTACGATTGTACCCTTCTGAAGCTTTTAGTACTTTTACCTTTTCATGTAATTATGCTGTGACAAAATGCCACACCTGATGCAGTCAAACAATTTGGACACTTAAATACTATCTGAAGTTAGAAGCACGAAGGAAACTTGCTTTAAAGATATGCTTGGTAATTTAGGTCAGGTTAGATATAGAAAACATCTTTTTACCGACCTCTCTGGTTGTTTTTACAACACAAACCGTGAAAATGAGGCCCTGTTTTCAAACCGCGCATAACTGTTTGTACATTATCTGCTCTCTTATCTAATTCTTTGGGTCTCATCATAAAAAACACACGGTGAGTTCAAAGTGGCATATATTGTAGGGTGTTTTGATTTTGCTTGTGGTTTTTTTCTTAGTCTCCAAACAGAGACTTTGTGGTCAGATTATCACCTGCTCAGGGTTACGGAATGAAGGACTCCACATAAGATGATCGTGGAGTATCTCGAGGCATGGGTTGACATAAATAAAAGCTCGATAGGGATTCAGCCCCTTTGGTTACGAGGAGCTGCTGTGACTAATAAAACCTGCACTATGATGGGACTCAGTATTTTGTTCGTGCTCGCTTTGGTTCACCCAGTGATTTCCCAGGCTGTGATGGATGATCCCTGTCATTTAGGTGTTTGGAGGTGAGAACAGTCTGATTTCTGTCTTTTTTGTGAAGAATGTACAGGCAGTGACGAATGAATGAGCCTTCGTAGAACAGAAATCAGCCAAGGACTCCTCATGGGAAATGATCACAGTTTTCAACATACTGTTTACTCCACATTCTCGGGCAACGACTTATGGGAAAGGCATCTACTTATTGATCTTCTTTGGTAAAGGATAACTATAAAATACGCAAAGGAAGAAATCCTGTTTAAGAAATATGACTATAACTTAAAATATTTATTTTTTCGCATAATTTCAACCCATTAAGAAAAATGGTGCCTGGATAAATAACAAAATCTTTTTGAAGAATGAATGCTTGTGTGAATAGTGAATGTATTATGTTATGCTTGTTGTCGTTTTTATTTGTTTGTTCATTTGTATGATTTGTAAAATTACCTACAGTCACTATACGTGTTTGTTTGCTCTCTAACTGACATGGTCGTTACTCTCCTGATCTTCTCTGTATCACTTCTCGTGTTCGTCTTTCTATCTTAGACTATATGCTTATTTCTCCGGTCTTCCATGCGGTCTCTCTGTTTTTTTGTTTGTTTTTTTTTTTTTGTTTTTTTTTTTTTAACCCAAAATAGCAATTTCTTTTCTTGTTTAATATGTCTCAAGAAAATACTTAGTGTAAAATTAACAAGTTTCAGATGTTCTAATACGTTGTGTGTGTTACTGTGAGCCTGTCGACTTCTCTCGGATGGCCATGGTATAAAATAGTTTTTGTAAGTCTTTTTTTCAGAGTAGTATTTTTCCCGTCAGAATGTGCTTTGCTGAATAGTTGTTGTTGTTGTTGTTGTTGTTGTTGTTGTTGTTGTTGTTGTTGTTGTTGTTGTTGTTGTTGTTGTTGTTGTTGTTTAGTTAGGTTTTGTTTTCCAAGTTAGAAATGATGATCAAACTAAATTTCAGGGTTGAAGCCGTGTTTACATTCAAAGATTGAGGTAGGAAGTTTATTGCCGAATAAAGTAATCATCATCCTGATTTATTTATTTATTTATTTATTTATTTATTTATTTATTTATTTACAGCAGTCAAACTAGCCCCAACAAGACTTTAGTCGGAATTCCCAGTCTGTGCAGTACAGGCGTAGTTCAGTGGAATTATCCCGTGGTAAGTTTATATTAAGCGATATATAGATGGCTTCTTTCGGTCATATCTGACCATGGATAATGTGCCCTGAAGGTACATTGTTTTTCTTTCCATGGTTGTGAAGGCAAATGTGGGAGAGACATGCGCTGCCACAGCTATTGCATTTGAACGGGTCGTGGAAGATGCTGCTTGAGCACACATTTTTCTTTCTTATTTCTCTTGTCCTCCCACTGTTGGATCTTCTTGGCCCCGCCTGATGTCACTTTCCATGTGACAGCTTGATTCCCAAGATTCCCTTTCAACAGCCCTGCTTTTCCATGTTTCTGTTGCAGTATTTGCGAGTTTCATGTCACATTTGCAGACATCTATGCATAGTAGATTTAGTCTGTAATCTCTTGCCTTTTGAGGCATATAGGCTATCATGTATAGATACTAGAAGAGAGCTCACGGCCTTCGTAATCGTAGGAGGTTTTTTGAAAAATAAAGGTCAAACCGATACTGCCCGGCGACTCAAAGTGTATGGAAAGCGTGTGCACCTCAATGTCGATATTTTGTTCGATTAAACTGAATATTACTCAAAGAAAACGTGTTTTGAACGCGTCATACTATCGAATGTATAATCCCGATCAAGCACTCTTGCGAGTTTATTATTCAATTATTATCGCATTTTTAGAATAACGCCAAAGTTAATAAGCTTTTTTCGAGTTTGTGTACATAGATCCGTATGTAACAAAGTTGTGTGTCATATTTTATATGGACCTGTTCAGCAGTTTTCGAGTCTATAAGCCAAATGTGGGTTTTCTTGCAATTTTATAATATAAACTAGAAGACAACTCACAGCCTCTGTGGGAGATTTTTTTTTTAAATTTAACCCTGCGGCAGAGTATTGTAATACATTTGCACACCTCGATGTTGATATTTTGGTTGATCAAACTGAATGTTACTCAAAGAAAACCTGTATTGAGCATGTCATACTATCGAACGTACAATTCGGATCTAGCAGCCTCGCGAGTTTGTTATTCAATTATAATCGCATTTTTAGAATAACGTCAAACATAATAAGTTTTTTGAGGGGTTAATTTACTTAGAAACACAGATCTATATGCCACAATGTTGTGTGCCAAATTCCAGGTGGATCCATGTAGCAGTTTTCGAGTCCATAAGCCGATTGTGGGTTTTCTTGCAATTTTATAATACAGATAGATGAGACTAGAAGAAGAACCCACGGCCTCCGTGAGAAGGTTTTTTTTTTTTTTTTCGTTGTTGTTGTTTAAATAGCCCTGCGGCTTAAAGTGTATGGCAAAGCACGCGCACGGCGACGTTGATATTTTGGTTTGGTTGATTGAAGAGTGTGGCGTGACGGTGGGAATGTCGCCCTAAGACATCTTAGCGATGTTGGTGAGGACTTCCTTCTCCTTCCTATACGTTTATATCCATGTAACTTCCTGGTGACACTGATTCAAGCAAGGCAGGAGTGAGCCAGCGTCGCTGTAGTATGATATTTCATATTATAGCAGGCGGGAATTCATTTTTCTCAGCACTGATTTTAAAAAAAGTTGGTTCTGGTAATCAAATGTTGTATTCATGTTTTGTTTTGTTTTTCAGTTTGAAAATTGATGCAATCCTGACAATCACAAGTTCACTGTGACAGAATGATGTGGCACTTTGTCTCTAAAGTATTTCAAACATGCATCACTTTTTTTTTTTTTTTTCAACTGATCTTTTCCTTTCTTTCCTAACAGGAATTATCAAATTTATTTTATTTGTATTACATGTCATATAAGATGCCACTTTAAATTTTAAAAAATATAGATTAATGAATGAACATTGCTTGGAAACCTTAGGTAAAGGGGAAACGAAAGGAAAACATTAATTTTATGCATATATATTAACAAGTGTTGCATATGATGATATGGTAAAGGGACAAAGGACCACGGCCCTCTGTCATTATGTCATTTTAACTATATTCGTCACTGACATACTATTGTCCGTTCATGATAATTGCCAGGGCTATCTGTACCTGGAAGCGGGAGTATCTTACACTCTTTTCTCCCTTTGTCTGGGAGAGAATTTCGGTACTCACATCGCTGCTATTTATGACATTTCTATGGGACAAAACAGCTCTCTTCCTCTACCCACCAAAGGTAAGTGTATTGTACGCTGTTGTTCTAGAATGATATCATACCGGTTGAAAAGCACTTTGTACTGTCACATTATGGTGTTGCAGGAAAACAGCAGCAAACTACGACACACATGCTCAGTAGGAGATCGTTGTGCTCAGCCCTATTACATCTCTTTGCCGAACAAAAGAGATATCGAGCAAGCAGTCTAAAGAAGAGAAAAAGTTCCTTATTTCATGTCATTCCAAAGACTGATCATCAAATTCGATCAAATTACAATAAACAGAAGAAAACATTCTCTTTATACCACATTTTATGTTTCAAAATGTTCATGGTGCATGTTTCAATCACAGGATGCAAAAAATGGTTTTGCCTTCTTTGCATTGCTTGTTAAAACACCGCTTTTATTGGCAAATAGAAGGGATAGGAGTGGATACAGCAAAGTCCCATTCAGGCATAGCAAAGAACATTGAGCATTAAACCCAATCTTAGCAATCAAGTATTGAATGCCCGATCTAGTCAAAAGGTATAAGACAAGCATTGAAGAGAGGAGGAAAATCTGCTATAAGGGGAAATGGCGGATAGATGATTTGATTTTAATCTCCCCCATCAGTACTGGAAGCCCCAGTGGCAAGGGTGGAGATGCTGACCACAGCGAAAATCAGCAAAAGATTTCACCAGGTCCTATTAAATTATTTCATGAACTTCCCTCAGCAAAATGAGAGTGGAATGTGCCTTATTTCTGCTGTTTCAGTTATAGTAGGCTATCTGTCTTAGCAAGGGCCTAGTCTCGGTTTTGACAGACGGAGATACGGCGGCCCTGTAAAGACTCTAGGATGACTCAAGCAACAATGCCCAAGAAAAGGTAACATTCGACATGGAAGTCGTGGATGGAACTCTAGTAGGCTATATGAAGCAAACATGTTCTGAGGTGAAAATCGCAATCAAAAGCTCGATATGACTATTTTCTCGTGAAAACAAACATTAAATACATTTTTCTCAAAATGATTTTTTTTCACACAAAGTTAACATGCGATCTGCTGCTTTTTTTTTTTTTTTTAATCTTATTTCTGGGGCAGTTTGATATGAAATTTGTTGTGAATACAGTACAATAGTAAATGGCCAGAGGGAATTTCGTTAACATTTCATTTTTTTTTTTCTTGTCAAAATTTTTGAAAATCCTTGACTTTCGTATAGACTGGACTCTCGCGGGTCGGACGGCTGGGTTAAGAAACAAATCGGTCTACGAACAAGCTTTACGAACATTTTACCTAGGCTTACGAAAGTAATTCGGATTGCAAACACGCCCACTGCCCATAATCCCATGGAACATATCATTGTGCTCAGCTGCACTTTGTTAAAGGTGAAGAGGAGCGAAATTACTCCCGAACCAGAGTTCCCCAGTCTTTAAATGGAAAGGGAATTCCCCTTCGAAGCAGTAATCTTATTTCCTCCTTCACCAATCAATAGGCCTACACGTGTAAACAGCAGAATTTACATTAAATTAAGTATGGCATTGTGTTTAAGTGTGACAGTGTATTTGCCTCCGATTAAGAATGCATGTGCATATATATTTTACTTTAATCGTATATTCTTCATTCTTTTTTTAATGTAAAAGTACCTAACATGTTTTTCTGAGGCTGAAGCGGATTGAGTGTATTTACTCTCGTTTCAATGTTTCGGTTTACAAACAATTTGATTTACGAATACATTCCTGAAACGGCTTAAATTCGTAATCCGAGGGTCCAGTGCATACAAATTCGGCAAACCATGAATGATTCCAACATTCGTTTATCTGACCAGGCAGAATTCAATTGTAATACATGCAGTTATAATATACCCCAACCTCCTCCCACAACTATTTTCTTCTTCTGAAACACGCTGTGCCTATGGGTAAAAGAAAGTTTAATGACCTTAGGTCTCCCGTTTTCAGTACAAGCGGTCTGCCCGACGGCAGGCATCGGGACTGGTCTCATCGACCGGTTTCGGCATTAGTTTGACCCTAAGTCACTTTTTAAAGACTTTTAGCCTACACCTGTAGCCTCCTGCTCACCTACAACCCCCCCCCCCAACCTCTCCCAAACCAACACGCCTTCAAAGTTTTTTTTTTTTTTTCTCTCTCTCTCTCTCTCTCTCTCTCTTTTTTCTTTCCGAAGAAATAGTCTTAGTTCGCTCGATTATCCTATGTAACAAGTTTCCAGGGGTAGGGGCGGGCTATTGGAGAGATAGTCCTCTGTCGTTATATTCAAAATGTGTTTCTTCTTATTGCTCCCTCCCCGACCTCCCGCCACCTCCTCACCACCTCTTCTTTCTTCTCTACCAACAGATCACCCAACATGCACAGAGTGGCATTACGCCCTAGCTTCCCTGCAGATCGAGGCCACTCCAGAGTTGCACTATATGTCTACCTTTACATACAACATAAAAGTGAACCATTAGCAGTGAGGTCAACGTATTGGAGGCTACACATTTTCTTGACATGGCGCCGGATTAGGGCAGCTTTGTTTAGTGTTCATATCGGCTTTGCTTATTGGCACCTTACAATGATAAAAAAGAGTGTATATATATCTGTCTGTCTGTCTGTCTGTCTGTCTGTCTGCCTTTGTCTGCATATTCATGCATGTGTATATATGTATGTATGTATGTATGTATGTATGTATGTATGTATGTATGTATGTATGTATGTATGTACGTATCCATGCATCCATCCATCTATCCACCCATCCATCTATCCATCCATTCATCCATCCATCCCTCCATCCATCCATCCATCCATTTGTCCACCGATCTGTCCGTCCATCTGTCCGTCTGTCTATCTGCACTTCCATCTATAATCGTCGTTCCGTGCGTTTGCGCCTCCATCTATACTGTACAATGACTGTTTACATTCATGTTTAATTGTTCCATTCTGCTGCCGACTTTTCTTTCCTCTGACTCTTGGCCAGGCTGACAATGAAAAATTTGTCCATCTGTCCATCTGTTTGTCGAATGTGAGAAATAAATCTGAACGCTGTACGTTAGATGGTTTAATTCCTCTTTGTCATTATAATTTTCTTCCTCCCCATCCAACCTCGGTTATCTCCAGCACTTGCAAATCGCAACACCAACAGATAATAAATGACACACAGACATAATCGCCCACCTGCATTTCCTTATAAGTCTCTCGTGACATCACTCCCACTGACCAGCAATCTCCTGCTTATCATAAAGGTTGGGATCGCTTTCAGTGAGAAAGTCCAACATTGCCTCACCTGTTCGGATTTCATACAACTACTGCACTTGTGACTGCATCTCCAACTTTTGGCTTTTTCTACTGTCTGATTCGCATCTATCTTTAAAGAATGATTTTTAATTAGTCAACTAAGTGAAATATTGCTGTAGCCTTTAATATCCCTTGCCTTAAAAAAGGCATTAAAAAAAAGAAAAACATTTCTTTCAAGCAAATTTAACTGATCGTCGAAACTGTCATCAAACACCACTGTCCTCCTTGAATAAATCTGCATTGACCAGACGCTTCTTTAAAGTTTTTCATTACAGTATATGCCCCAAAATTTCTCAGAAACTCACATTACTGTTTGAATTATACTACTAAGAGAGAAATGAGAGAAATATCAGGTCAAAATCCTAAAAAAAATCTACGTTATGTTAATATTATTATGACACGGTGGATACTTTGTTAGGAGTTAAGCAAAGGTTGAGAAGTTTCTAATCTTTCTGATACAGGGTTTTTCTGTGACTTTGATTAGTTGCCTTTAAATATATATATATATTCTGATTAAACTGTAGTGATGGTTTGCGAGCTTGCAATGCCCGGTGTTTTTCACTACATTAAGTGCATGCCAAGGTTTATCGAGTGATTCCCTCCACAGATCTGCGATTGTACTTTCTAAAGCTTTTACTCTCATGTAACTATGCCGTGACAAAATGCGAGAGGATAGATGAACTCAAACACTTTGGGAAACTTGAGTAATACGTGGAAGTTAGAAGCACTAAGGACACTTGCTTGAAAGATATGATCGATCATTCAGGCCAGTTCAGATATAGATTGCCTTGTCCTGTATTTAGAGACCTCTCTGGTTGTTTTATAACATGAACAATGTGAAAATGAGGATTCAGACCGCCCATGGCTGTCGTACATTATCTGGTTTCTTATCTCATTCTTTGGTTCTCATCACAGAAACCGCACAGTGAGAGAGAGTTCAAAGTGGCACATATTGTAGGGTGACTTTGTTTTTGTAAGTCTCCAAATAGAAGCTTCATAGTCAGATCGTCACCTAGCCAGGATTATGGAATGCAGAACTCCTCATAAAAGACGAAAGTGAAGTAACTCGAGGGATGAGTTAAAATAAAAATCCAGTGGAGATTCCAATCCAATGGTTACAAGGAGCTGCTGTGGCTAAAACCTGCGCTATGATGGGACTAACAGTACACGGGAGCGTTAGTATTTTACACCCTTTTCTCCCTTTGCGTGGGGGAGAATTTCGGTACTCACATCGTTGCTATTTATGTCATTTCGATGGGACAAAACAGCTTTCTTCCTCTACCCACCAAAGGTAAGTGTGTTTACTCTGTTGTTATGGAATGGCTTCATACCATTTTAGTAGTTCACTATTATGTTACATTATGTGGTGGCATCACAACAGCAGCAAAGTGCAACACTCATGCTCAGTGCCCCCCTCCCCCTCCTACCCCCTTCCCCCTCCCGCCCCCGACCGCGCCCGAAATCAAAGAAATAGTCTTGGTTTCCCCGATTGGCCTAGATAACCCCGGTTGAAGGGGTAGGGGTGGGCTATTCGAGAGCTGCTCAGACAGTCCTCTTTCGTCATATTCAACATAGTGTTTCTTTCTCATTAATCCCTCTTACCCCCAATCCCCCATTTCCTCCCGTCACCCCCTCTCCCTCCCTCCTTTCTTCTCTACCAACAGATCACCCAACATGCACACAGTGGTAAGCCCAAGCTTCCCTGCAGAATACGGCCCCTCCACAGTTGTACTTACTATCTCCCTTTATATTCAGCCATTGAATCAACAGAAGTCAACCTATGCATTTTCTGACCTGGCGCTAGTGTCTCTCATTGCGTTTTCTCATTGACACCTTACAACAATAATGATAAAAAGGATAAATAATTACAGCTAGTCAGATTTAAATTAAAAAAATAAAATAATAATAATAATAATAAATGGTATTATCTATTCATCGCCCTGAATTAGTTTCAGTACATGGAAATCATGAATGGAAGCTATGCAGAAACTACACGTCCCCCTCTTGTCTATATGTCTGCCTGTTTCTCCGTTTCTCTGTCTTGTTTAATTACCTGTAAATGTATGTATGTATGTATGTATGTATGTATGTATGTATGTATGTATGTATGTATGTATGTATGTATGTATGTATGTACTTGTTTACGAATGTATGTTGGTACAAATCTGCTTGTTGCGTACAAATCCTTTCACACAAAATCCAGCAAGAGCAAGGGCGAATGAACAGACCAGTCAGACACATGGGCACCTTGATTCTTAACACATCGAGTGCACCATTGGCCAGATATGTTTTGATCATAATAAGCATTTTTCTATGTACTGGATTCAAGCCTGCCTATTCTCCCTCCCCCCTCCCCCCCCCCCCCGAGAAAGTTATAACACAGGTCGTGTTTCGTTCATATATCCGTGTTTTTTATTTCCTTTACCGGGACACATACTTACTCAAATGCTATATAGTCACAAAGCATATTAGTTACTCATGTATAACAGATTTAGCTGCTTGTATGTCTGGCTGTTTGCCCGCATGTCTGTCTGTCACTCCGTTCGTCCGTCCGTCCCGTTCGCCATTTATCCGTCCGTTCACCTACTCACTTACCCAACTATCCATCTGTCAGTCCATCCATCCATCCATCCATCCATCTAACCATCCATCCATCCATCCATCCATCCATCGATTCATTCATCCATCCATGCATTCATTCATCCATCCATCTATTCATTCATTCATTCATCCATCCATCCATCTAACCATCCATCCACCCATCCATTCATCCATCGATCCGTTCATCCATCCACCGATCCACCAACCCATTCACCTATCTATAATTATATTCTTTTGCACATACAAAGCTGAAAATACACACCTTTTCCGACAATATGCTCAACAACACATTGGCCAGGTTTCATTAAATTTCATTGGAGATGGGTTTCAAAAAACAACCATTTTAGACAATCCTAAATCATGGCAATCTTTTTTTTTTCAGTGATTTCCTCTAAATTGAACATGTCAAACTCGATGGAAAAGGTTAAAAGAGTCTATCTGCAATAATAATGATAAAATATACCCCTGGGACGCCCCCTCCCCTACCTTTCGCAAACACGTTCTGAGAAGAAAGTTTTACAAAATTTAAAAATACAACAGCTGCGGTTCTTTAAAAAATATGCCTTTGGGATATTGATAAGTGAAAATGGTGCCAGTGTATACAAATGTATATATTTGTATGGGAAGATTTTTAACCAGAGTGTAGCGAATCATAGTTAAATAATATATTATAATGTTGGGTAAACGTGTGTGCGTTGTCAGCGATGTTGTGAGAGTACGTATGCTGGCCCGTGGAGACATTGCGTCATCGAACATGTCTGGGATACTCTTTACGCGTTTATACCAGTTGTTTCTAGTAAGATCTCGTCTGTGCGTAGTGCGTCACAATGCCTACTACATCACGATTTTGTGTATATGCGCAACAGATGTGACTCGGAGAGAATGCTGTAGCAACGACTTGAAGCTTTGAGAAAATTCTAGACGGGCCACCATCTATATAAGGGATCAAGCAGAGAGCGAATGCAATGCAGGGGAACGCAGTGGCTCAATCGGTATGGCGTCTGCTCATGGAGCGGTCGGGATCGACTCGCGGGTTCTGCATCGGGGGATGA
>JBCAUA010037286.1:0-12074 GCA_038406235.1 Peronia verruculata | reverse complement strand
TTGTTTTGTTAGTTGCCGGTTGGACAGTCTTTTTCTATTTTATAAAATGATGATGATGATGATGATGATGATGATGAAATTTTGAAAATGTCACCTATCCAATAAGGGTATGTACATTTTTATGAATATAAAATACAATAAATACAATAAATTCCCCGGGTCATTTTTGTAATTATGTCAAGGAAAGTATGTCGGCCAAATGTGATGAAAAATATGTTGGAGAGATAAAAAGAAATAAGCGAAAAATAAATAAACAAACAAATAAACAACACAGTTTAGAGAGAAGCAAAAAAAAAAAAAAAAAGAAAATCTACTGACTATGAAAAACATCGAAAAAGTGATAATTTGCACAAAATCCTACAATTTGGCAAAGGGGATGTCAAAGTATCCATGGACCATGAAATATGAAATCTTCTTCCTCCTGGAGGGCTTGTTCTTGCGTCTCAAATGTGGCCTTTGCCAATAAAGTTGATATGCGACTGTACTCTTGTAGAGAAAGTTCCTTTCTTTCGCCTTGTTGAATCTGAATAAGTAAGCTCCCCAATCAAAAGTGTAGTGAATTTTTAAACAGTATAAACCCTCTCAAGACCTATGTTAAATTGAGCAGTTAATGTTATCAATAGTGATTTAACTATATCACCTTTTCCCTCAATCTGATGGGGAATTTTGCTCAATTTTGACTATTCCCTACCTTTAAAAAAAAAACTGTAATAAATACGTTTTTGTTAATTCATAGAAACATTCTGGACCTATAATCTACAATCTATACAGAAATTATTATTCTTTCTGTAAAAAGCAATGAAAACAAACAAACAAAACAAAACAAACATAGGCATTTTGACCAGAAACTGGCCAATCCAGGTGCCGCCCTCCCAACTTTCCCTGGTCAGCACGATAAAAGCTTTGATCTGTCCTCGTATTTTGATGTGTGTTATATCATTTATGTTATGAGAGATCTACTCTTAGAAGCTCACAATCTCTGTGATTTTCAGAACAAATTAACATTTCACTTTGCAGGTGCTCATAGCTTTGCAGGCAAAGTACCGCCAGGACGGGTCCTGACAATCATTTTTGAAACCAGTGGGCGAATATGATTT
The DNA here is from genome assembly GCA_038406235.1 of Peronia verruculata. Lineage (NCBI taxonomy): Eukaryota > Metazoa > Mollusca > Gastropoda > Systellommatophora > Onchidiidae > Peronia > Peronia verruculata. The sequence continues at coordinate 10,977 of JBCAUA010037286.1, read as the reverse complement.
GAAATATTACCACTGAATTTGACATGGTCAAATCAGAGGAAGCAATAAGGGTAAAAAAAAAACCTGAAATCACATATGATTGCCATGCCAGCACCAGCCATTTTAAATTTTGCTCCCCGATAATGCGTAAATTAGTATACATAGGAGTTTTACATTTCTCAGCCAATTTACTGTACTTTGTATACAGATTTTTCATTGCTGTGTCTAAAAATGGCCATACAAGACTTTTAATAATTTGCTGATTTTTTATTGTTATTATTATTATTATTATTTTTTAATCACATGTTGGAAAGTCGCGGATTTTCGGAAATGTCCTGCCAAAGAATCTCAAATTTCTCAAAAATTTGAAATGTTATCGAAATCTTCTTTGATCATGTTTTGTATTGCATGTTCTGTTTTCATGCAAGAAATAAACAAGCAGATCGCATGTTCGTCCAGGAAAAGCATATTTTGAGGGAAAGAGTTTGTTTTTCAGGCAGGGAACTTTCAATCAGATTTAAAAATTCAAACTTGCTATTTCAAATTATTCAGAGGCCTTTTCATGACTTTTATGTCTTATGTTCCCTTCTACACGGTCTGTTCATACAATCTCCATATTTGCGACCTTATCCCTTATTATTAGTAAACGGGCTCCCGTGGAGTCATATCATGTGTCACAACCAGGAAAGACTATATACAGCACCATGTTTTGGTTGGTCAAAACGAAGAGTGTCCTAACTCTTATTGTGACAGGTAATGTACCACTATATTCTGAAAGAGCAAAAGAAAAAAAAAAGGGCTTATTCATCCCTAACAAGCTGTAAGGAGTTCTTTTGGTGAAAGCTTTCGCTGATATTTAGTGTTATCAGCGCTTCAGAGGGCCATATCATGTGCACTCTTGGCACTGGGTTAGCTATATTAGAGAAGGAGATCACAAGCAAGTCTTTTATACATTATTTACCCGTAGCGATCTAAATATTGATAGCCTACCATCGCATCTAGAGTCCCAACTAAACCAGAGCTTAGGTTACAGAAGGGCAGTCAATCTTTGACTGGCCACCTCTTAAACCTCTTAAGATGAACATGTCAAATCTTTTTTTTCCTTTTTTTTTTAATCAGTGTTATATTCAAAATAGGCGGCACTTATAAAAGAAAACAGCCCCAAATCGATTTTTCTTTTTTAAGTCAAAACCCAATTTTATACCCCCCCCCTCCCCTTCCCCTTTTACCTTTTAAGGATTTACCACTTAAAAGCTTGTTCCTCATTGTAGCTGCACTAGACCTTTATGGCTTTCGTTGTAAAACACAGAAATTAATATAGGTATAAACCTATTATGTACATTGTCTTGACATCATTAAATCGTTTGAAATTCTCTGAAGGGAGTCAAACAAATAGATACTATTATATTTAATGTTAAACAAAAACCAGTTCATTACCGTTTCATAATTAATAGTCTAGAAGTATCTTTTTTTTTTAAAATGGCATCAGTTATAATTCATTTCACACGTTTTATAACTAGGAGAAGTGATTTAACGTTGTGTCCCCCCAGAGTTACAAAACTGTCCAATAGACTGCCTGATGGAATTGTGGTTTCGTATTATTATAACGGTGTTGCATTAAAACAATCCTGAAATTAAAAAAAAAATTAAATGAAGGGCTTTTCTGGAGGAAATCATAAAACACTATGAATCTACACCTCCCCGAAACGTTTAAATCTTGGCCTTTGACATATGTAATGTTTTAAACAACTCATTTCCGTTTGATAACCAAGGGGCTGGCAATCCATTTAAAAGCTGAAGGGACGCAATATAGAGTTTAATTGTAAATTCATCCCCGTTTGTGGAATGGATCGGTGCAACTAGTGACCCTTAAATTTTGCTTGGTTTTTCTCCCTGAAGTATAGGGTGCTAGAAAGAGTAACTGTGTATAATGATATGATGGCATTCAATCCTAATATTCATTCCCGTTTATCCCCAGTGAAGTCCTCCCTCCTCCCCAGTGTGAGAATATCACCTTCTCAAAACGAGACACTGGTGGCGGCGGTTTAAGTTATAACAATAACTTGGCTGGACTCTATACTTCTGTAGTCACCAAGATTTCTGCAGCGTTGTAGATTTTGTGGATTTATCGACACTCTCCATTAAGTTTTTTTTTTTTTTTTAATATTAAGGGCTTTGGTTAGACAATTTTGAACAAATTCCCATTGGGAAATGATTATTTTGAAATGCTCAGATTCATTACTGACAGTCTAAGTAAACTGCTTTATATTGGCATCATGATGGCCCAAATAGCTTGTTTATACTATTAAAAAATGAAAATTTATATGATATTCACAGATCTCGATCCTGTTTTCATGTTTTTGAGATTCTATCAATGAAAGAAAAACTGGTGCCATTGATCAATACTAGTTCGGAATAATAAACTTTTGAATAGAAACAGCATTCAATAACAATCACATTTAAAGCCACCTTTGGCAGTGACACCGCTTAAATTTGTTTACCGCGAGCGCCATGACATGTTCTCGAAAAGAACTTTGGTTCAGCATAAATGCAAGTAAATCCAAGCTCAGCTCAAGTGATGCTGAACAAAAAAAGAGGACCATTCATCTAGAACAAGAAGAATGCAATTTGATAACAGTCATCATTTAACAAATTGCTATGAATTGAAATCTCGAACAAGAGTCTATTTCCGAGCTAGCGAGAGAGAGAAAGAAAACAAAATCTGACACGTGCAAGGATCATGAGACAAAGCTGCATGCGTTCGTGCATGGCATTCTTTAGTATTCAGAAACATCAACGGATTCACCACAGGATTACACAGAACATCGGCATCTCGGAAGGAAACTCCCCGGCATGAAATACTTGGATTTGGGTCTTCATTTTTAAATGAGGCTGTGTCAGAATATGGTCAGACATGTAGTTCGGTCATCTATAACCATTTTTGTTTCAGGAAGGGTATATTATCTGAACATTCTCTGTAAAGGATAGCACGGCTCTCTCAATCTTCTTTGTTTCTGTTTTCTCTTTCTCTTTTCTCTACGCCCTCTTCCCTTCTACACTCTTCTTTGTCTTCTGCTCATCGATCCTGTTGAGTTTTTCTTCTTCTTTTCTCTTTTCTTCCCTTTTTCTTTGTCCTAAATGGCCAAGAGAACATTAAATTTCCATACAACGAGCGTTAACATGAAAATGAAATCCGTTTTAAGGGGGAGGGGGGCGGGTCCTGAAATTTGGTTGTTGGTCAAAATATTCAATTTTGGGTTTCCGGTTTCTTTTAAAAGTGCGGTCTCTGCTGAACATAAAAATGGTATTTAAAAAGTTGATATGTTCATTCTAAGGTGTGAGGAGAAGGGTCAAGCAAAGGTTGACCTGCTCCTCTGCCACCCAGGCTCTTGCTCATTTGGGGCTCTGTGTTCAGTGATATGCGGGTTTCTTTTTTTTTAACCACAAATATGCTATCTACTTTTATTATTTATGGACCATTTGCCATGAAATTTGACATGAACGTAGAACAAAATAATGTCAAAAAAAAAAAAAAAATGATTAGAGGGGATTTGTGATAACTGTTTAAATTTTTGAGAAATTTGAGATTTTAGAATCAAATTTTCGCACATCAGTAATTTTTTTGTATATCGATTTTAAGAATTTCTAAAACAAAAACTGAGCGAATTATCAAAAATCCCCCTTCGACCATTTTTTAGATATTGAACTGAAAAATATGTATACACATTTTCAAGAAAATCGGTTGAAAAAATTAGACGCTTATGAATAGTAAAGTTACGCAATACTGAGTAGTAAAATCCAAGATGGCGGCCGTTGCCATATCAATTATGAGTTATTTCGATTTTTTTTTTTTTCCGATTATTCTCCTCTAATTTGACCATGCCGAATTCGATGGTAATAGTTAAAATATTCTCCCCCCAACAGTTTCAAAAATGCCCTCCCGGACCCCCCTACCTCCTCTTTAAAAGAGTTATCACAGCTATATGCTATGTTATTAAATCCTCTCAAAAACGTCGTATTTACCCTATCATCCCAGCCTAGAATGAGTGGATTCCTTTGTAAAAGCCAATATGTTCTTTTTTATGTTTTTATGTTCGTTCTAAATACACAGCAACCGAGGATACATTGAATTAAATGTTTCATTAGCTAGAAATCATCATTCTAGATAACACATTGTTAACTACTCCATAAGGCGAGCATAGAGAACTGATTTTTGCTTTGTTTTGTTTTGTTTATGCTTTCTGTGGTTTCAAAGTAGTTTTTTCCATTGCGATTCATATTCGATGAACATATCTTGCTAAAATCTCCGTCCCTATTTTTCTTTCTTTCTTTCTTTCATTCATTCATTCTTTCTTTCTGTCTTTCTTTCTTTCTTTCTTTCTTTCTTGTTATTGTTACACTTCCTCAATCTCCCTTTCCTTTTTTTTTTTTAAACTATCTTTAGTATATTCCCTTTTCACTCCTTTCTTCTCTCAAGTTATCTCTCTCTCTCTTTTTCTGGTTTCTCTCTCTCTCTTTCCCTCTCTCTCTCTCTCTCTCTCTCACACACACACACACACATACACACACACATATACACACACACACGCACACACACAAACACACACACACACATTGTCTCTGTCTGTCTCGTTTTTTTCTGATATATACCATCTTTCCCTTTTTTTACACAAATATCATTCTTTAGTCAGAGAACAAATCACGGTCAAATCTTTCCCTTTGATTTTAACATACTACAAACAACAGTCTAACGGCCGAGCACGGAGCACGCTCTAATTTCTTGAAAATATTACACACGCATATATTATTATAGACCTATATCGCCGGAATGCTCTCGTCTATTTAATTCCTTGCTATTTTTGCTGACACCAACAACCAACCTGTTGATACACATAATGGAACTCACGTAATTTCCACGCAAGACACCAAAATCCACGTCCCTTAAAGCAAAAACGTCACACATATACAGAAATGCAACAAAAGAGGAAATTGAATGACGTACTGAAAAGGGTGTGTGTTTTATTAATTAAAGCGTTGAGCAGCAAGCACTCCATCTGTAAGAACGCATTGGCAACTCAAGTTGATTTTTCGTTATCCCCTCAGATTTTGGGGGACGTGAGGGGTGGAGGGGTGGAGGGGGAGGGGGTGGGGGCTCACTCGAAAACTGGTGGAGATCGAGAGTTACAATTAGGATGTGAGTCTAGCATTCTTCCCCTTCTGCTGAGCATTGGGCACTGACAGGAGAGTATCCCTTTAGCTCACGATGAGCTTGGTGAGAAAGACGCAGTGACGAAAGACTGATGCATTTAAAAACAAACAAGCAAAATGCATTCAAAAACAGACAAGCAAACAAACAAACAAACAAAACACGCCTTTAGTTTTTGTTTTTCTGTCGTTGTTGTTGTTGTTGTTGTTGTTGTTGTTGTTGTTGTTGTTGTTGTTGTTGTTGTTGTTGTTGTTGTTGTTGTTGTTAAAATGTTCAGGCCAGTGTGCCTCATCTCTCCTCTCTTCTTTCTCTCTCTTCTTCCAACCTCTTCTTCTTTCTGCAACTTTTTGCTCATTCGGTTCCTCATTTTCGTCCTTCTCACATTGTTTTGCTAAATGTCCTTCTCCTCCTTTCCTCCCCCGGCCTTTCTTCTCCATATTCTCTTTCTTCTCTTTCTTCTTCTTCTTCTTCTTCTTCGACTTTTCTTTTCTTATCCTTTTTCTATACTTCTTTATGAATCTTTCTTTCATTGCTCCTTTTTCTTTTTACATTTCTGCTATTACATTATATTTTCTTCGCTCACAAATGAGTCCGGGCTATTATAGGACGTGAAATATTTTTTTCAGCGTCTAGATCTAGCATGGTCGACAGTCTACATTTCTGTCAAACTACTCAAGCGTTGACGCTCCTGATTTTACTCATTATATATTTCTGTCAGACTTTTCAAACGTCAACTCTCGTTGCATTTTTTTTTCATAGTTTATTCATTTTACATTCGACTCTCATTTGGTTTCTTTGTTTTACTCATTTGCTTTCTGTTAAGCCAAGGCATGCAGAAAAGTTACCTTTGCTGTGATAACCGATAGCGGTAACACGGAAACCTATGAACGTTAACAATACGATAACATTCTCTAATGTCTCTGATGGCTCCCTTAAACAGGTGTGGAATGAAAAATCTTTCTTTTGATATAATTTGGGCTGTGGCTATGTTAATTACACAGGTTCCTTCACACTGGTAATTATAACAACGAGGGCTTAGAGGAAAGTAATTGTAAAAATTAACAAAATGAGTATGAATGTTCAAAAATAAGATGGACATTATGAACCTGTACTACTTTGGCCTTAACTGGCATTTTTATTTCAACGTCATGAAATCCATTTACAGCCAATGCACACTATGGCATGGTTACACTTAGTGGGCTCAAGATGAATGACTCACTTCTTACTACACTTCTCTTTCCGAAGAACGTCTGATAGTTATATACTTATGGTGTGATTAGAAACGTTTGCATGTTGAATAAGTATCAATATTTTGTGCAGTAGTCTTGATCAGGGAAAGGAGGAGAAAAAAAAATGGACCACTGATTTGTTGTTACATAATATAGATCTATATTTCTTTTATCCGCACATCAAATTTTCCACCATGCGATTTCGCTCAACAGACCTCTGTATTCTAGTGATCCAGTGCATCATGAGGTGCTGCCACACTTTGTCTCCTTGAGTTACAGGGAACAGTGGAGGAATCGATGTAACTGTATTCATAAGAGTCAACTAGAGTGTGAATTTGTATAAAAAACACTAGTATTCAAATGTTTTTAATGTTTCAATTGCCGGTATCCATGAGGGTTCCAAGTATATCCTTTTTTACTGAGGAAAAAAAGAAAAACGGAATCCGCAAGTTAAAAGGCTTGAAATCTAAATATTGTTCCTATCAGAGCAATTTATGTTGAATATGCTGGTTTATATTTTGTATTTTGCGTTTGTTCCTTTTGGACCGAGTGTTGAATAATTCTTTACATGATATACTTTGAGCTGTAGGACAACAAAACAGAATTCAGAGAGAAATTACTTAAAGGTTCTTCATAGCAAGTACTCTTACATTATTGGATAAAAGGTTGCAACTATAAGTGTGATAATCCACTTTTTGACAGAAAATAAAAAAAATTTTTAAAAAAATTGGATATGAGAGTTAAAATTAGTTATTAAAACTGACAACTTGTGAGTGAGTGAGTGAGTGAGTGAGTGAGTGAGTGAGTGAGTGAGCGAGTAAGTGTGTGAATGAGTGCGTGTGTATGTGTGTGCGTGTGTGTTTGTGTGTGTGTGTGTGTGTGTGTGTGTGTGTGTGTGTATTGTGTGTGTGTATATGTGTGTGTGTTCAAGAACTATACATTTGATTTCGTGTGACATTTTTGCCCTTAGCTCAAAATCAGTTTTTGTGACTCGCGATTTAACCTTTCCAAAGTCAATGCCACGATGTACGAACCAAAGGCGTCTTTTCAATCTAATCCTGAGACAGGCTGAGCTCACTTCATCCAAGAGTAACCGTTCTTCTTCACATTAACATCCAAATATAAAAAAAAAATGTCCCACTTGATCCATAGCTTTGCTATAAACCTCGCTCTGTATGGAGTGCAAACTAGAAACGAGCCTGATGGTGCTACTAAATTGGTGCTCCAGGTGTCTGCCCCGTTCATCTAGAAGTCTTTGAAAAGAAGTAAAATCAGGGCAGACAATGTCAAGGAATGGACAGGCAAGATGATGGCATAGACACAGGCCGAAGGATATTATAGAGAAGAATGGAGGGCATTGGTGTCGAAGACTACCCACTGCGCCCCCACACTTCTGCACAGAGTTGAGGGGCCAAAACCAAGACCAATATCAAGTGTAGTGGGTTTTAGAAGATACCTATAAAAACTTTATATAATTATCTAATCTCATTTCTGCCAGCAAGATTACAGACTTCGTGACTTGACCGGCGATAAAGTGAATCTTTTTCGTTCTCTTCTTATTGATTTTCAAGTGACTTTTTGATGAGGGAGAATAGAATCGCTGTCCAAGTAAGAATCACGGTACAGTCAGGCGTATTACTGAATGCTTCAGATTCTAATCATCGTGCCAAGAGGCTGTGCGAGCGAGATCGCCATAATCAAGCCTCCTCTGAGCACTGGTTCTCATCTCATTATATGAACCAGGTTTAATAATGTGAGACATAAGTATTCTGTAAGTGCTGTATTTCATGTAATTACCTCTTCCTGAGCCAGTGCCTAAGGAGCTCCCGATTTCGTCCGAGTGTCGTATTTCCTGTGTCTTTATTTTTTACTACTTTCATACCTTTTTTTTTAAAACGAATGCTCATAAACTTTACTAAAGGGCATCTCATAGAAAGTCAGTGCCATAGAAATAAAATGAGGATTAAATGCATTTGGGAACAAAGAAAAAGTACAAGTTTAAAAGTGACAATAATAAATCTTTTCAGATAAAAATAAGAGAATATACTTGCTCCTCAACTTAAATGAAAAAGAATGCAAACAGAAAGAGAGAGATAGAGAGAAGGAGTGAGAGAAAGAAGAAAAAGCAGTAATCATTAATGAGACGCACAGGCTAAGGAAGAGTGGTGTGAAATGTCATATTATTGTAAAAATAATAATAATATTAATAATAATAATAAAATGAAAAACATGAGACGCCAAAAGAAAAAGAGAAGCAGACATAAAATGAAGGCGGAAGAAAAGAAGCAGTGCCCGGTACGGTCAATCAAAACAACACAACACAGCCACCAGTTTGTCGTGTCTTGTAATAAATTGTTGTAAACGTTTTCTTTTTCCAAACCTAAAATATATGATAGTATCTTTTAAACAAAATAATTCATCTCCCTTTATTTCTTACTAATTGATTGAGCGTTCATAAATCAATAGTTTGAAAGGAAATAGGACCAGTTGTTTGGATAAAATGATATTATGATATAATATAGATTTAGATTTTTCAATGAATTCATAAACAGTCTTATAAAAAGTTGTTTCCCACAAATGAAAGTAAGAGAAGAAAAGATCTATTTCAGACGAAGTTCAAGGAGCCTATAGAAAGACTGTTACACTATGCAGGTAGACTGAGCAATACAAGGCTAAATGAATCATTGTTGAAAGCATGAGCGTATCTATGTGACACAAAAATTATAAATATATCGGCCAAATCACCTCTCCACAGTACAGGTTCATTTCAGATAGTCAGAACAGGTTCATTTCAAATACAATCCATGAAAACTGAAGTTTTGTTTACAATATAATTAGGAGCCTCTTGATATAGATTTCCGCTGGCTATGTCATTGGGCGTGTTTAAAGAGAGATCGAGAGGTGGAGGTTTAGTTCTAGTGGCAGTGTGGTCATTTCTAGAGAGAGTTATTTCAGTTCTGATAACACTGTTGCACTGGCTGAGGTGAAGTGCAGTAATGAGAAATGAATGTCCATGCAGTCTGCAATGTCCTGAAATACTTGATATCCAGATATCGATTTTTTTTTCTGACCGTCTAGGTAGACAGGTTTTGCTACGTTCAAGAAAGAAAACTAAGTTTCTCAGGGTCTAATCTATAACACAGATCTAGTTCACCAACAGCTGGTTCTTTTCACAAGATTTAATAATAACGTAAGAAATGGGTAGTGACCAGAGAGAATAATTACAGAACAAACCAGGCTTACCGAACTGTTTAAACTGAAAACAACAGAAACTATTAAAAAACAAAAACACACACACATTCTCCAAAAGATAATATGTGAACAGACCTGGCCGTTATTGACGCTTCCAATCATTGTGCTTTCCGGGCTTCTCCTTACCATTGAGTATCATCTTCGTCTTACAAATGGAGGCACTTCCGCATTCCATTTAAGAAATGATGTTGTGTAATGGTGACTAGCCTATTTTATTCATAGCTAAGAGTTCGAATTATAGACAGCAAGTTCATGCCTTTATGAGAGTAGCACTATGACCATAAAATGCTACTTACTGCAGACGCCGACAAAAAACAATTGTGATAATAGAAGACGTGCATTACTGCTTGCTTTGCATAGTTTGTAAAAGAATCATCATCATTTCCTTGCATCCTATGGTGAGTGAAGTTTTAGAATCTGTCACTGATAAAAGATCATTTCAAAATCATCGTTTTGATTCTGTATCATTATCTTGAATTAATTCAGACAGTGGAGAAAGGAAAGCGGGATATCTCTGGTACTCGCATCTTTGGCGTATGCTTGAAGACTGAACTGTGGCACGAAGAGTAACGCCAGCAACAGTGCGACGTGTTGTGTCGTACTGTGACCAGATACGACCTTTGGAAGGTAGGGTCCCAAAGAGGGATGAAGCTGCCTCTTCTGATCACATGCACTACTGACATTTCAATGGAAAGAAACATAGCTGGTATACCAAAGCGGCGCAGTATCCTATAAACAGGCCAGACCCTGGAGACAAGGAATGGTGGCTAAATCTGCATACCTAAGTTAGCAATATGTCACCTACGATATGTATATCCCACCAGCCTAGCAATACCCAATACCACTTTGAGGACACTTCTTCTATCATTCAGACGTTCTGGTTTCTTTAGTTCAACATTTTCTTTCCTTGTCCCGAGGAGTAAAGAAACTCCAGAAATCATGTGGGACTATATTATAGGTAAGGGAGTCAAGGCAGAATGTTCTTCAGGTTCAAAGTAACAACAAGTAACAAATCAACCTGTAAACCCTACATTGCTTGGATATGGCAGCCATTGCTCTCTTAACGTATAAGTATAGTGTGCAATGCCTGCAGTTAAAAGAAATGATAACAATCTTTGCGAAAGTGGTCATAAGGCCAGACAGTGAGGTTCAGTCATGAATCAGCAGTTAATCACTGCAACATACAAACATCGTAACGTATAGTGCAGAGTGCGAGAGGGACAATACGGGTTGAACAGATAGATAGATAGATAGATAGACAGACAGACAGACAGACAGACAGACAGACAGACAGACAGACAGACAGATAGA
>JBCAUA010037264.1:0-12075 GCA_038406235.1 Peronia verruculata | reverse complement strand
ACCAAGTTGGTCCGAAAATTTGGCGATTTAACATCAAGAAGTTATTTATAAGTGTTATTTGCTTTTTTCAAAAATTTGTTTCTTAATTGTTGTGTTAGTTGCCGGTTGGACAGTCTTTCTCTATTTTATAAAATGATGATGATGATGATAATACTTGCAATTTTGGCTTTCGCTTTCAACATTAAGACGAAGTTGTTTATATATGTTATTTGCTTTTTTTTTTTTTTTAATGTTTTAGTTACTTGCCGGTTGGACAATCCTTTTCTATTTTATAAAATGATGATGATGATGATGCATTATTGCCCCGACGAAGAGCCAGGCGGGTTCACAAAATTATCCAGCGATATTAGTTTGTTTTGCTATCTAATTCCCAAGTTCTTGATATCACTGTTCCACTGTTTTGAAGTATTTGATTAATTGCCGATGGACGGTCGTTTTAGTTTTAAGACATTTTTTTAATAAAATGATGATGATGATGACGACGATTATGATAATGACAGTTGATGTGAATGAAACAATCAGGCTTAGTTTATGAGTTTCCATCATGCTGTCCTTGACTTGAGAGTGCTATGTAGTCCTGTATGTTTCCGGAATAATGTGCTTACGCTGAAATGCATAATTTTAGATGTTGATGGTTCTTCTAGTTGTTATTCAACTCCAATTATTGTCAAACGCTTGTAGGTACTTAATGGTTTTCTGACTGGTTGTTTTTCTACAGGTTTTTCTACAGGCATGAGATTATCCATAATTCACGTCTAAAATCAGATGGATATGACCTCAATTCCTTGACATTGTTAATTTGATGTGATACCTGTTCTCCTTTTAAAGCCATCCGTCGCCCAAATAGATTGCCTTTTTTCTTCTTTTATTCCTTACCAGCACAAAACAATGGTCAAAAAGCTAGCTTGATCTGCGTCGATACAGCTGTGAAACAGAAGTGATCCGTCCGTTGGGATACCGCCAGGGCCTCGGAAATCAATCTATTAAATCAGTCGTTAAATGTGTAAATCAGTCGTTAAATGTGTAGACCTCTCTACCCAACTATTGGTTCCACACAGTTACCGAGATGAGATCAGAATGTATAAACTTATACGTCTATAAAGTTTGATGCATAAAATAAATCAAAATGCCTATCAGAATCTTTTTCTTTCTTTTTTTTTTTTTTAAATCCAAAATGGGAAGAAATTACAACCAAGCGAACAAACAAACAAGACAGAAAAAGAAATCAGTATCTTTCTGTCCATTGGGTGGAGATTGGCACCAGGGCTCCGTCTCAGCTTGTTGGGCAGTGGATTTTATATATGATAATAATATATGATAAATCGGTTTTTGTGTATGGGTGTACGTGATATAAGATGTTTTTTCTTTGTTTCTGTATTTATTTAACTGTTTATCAAAATATTTTTCCTGTCCCCAGAAACAGCAGAGTTCTTGAGCATCTATATTATTGGCTCGGATCTCTTGTGGGGTGGTAGAGGAGGGAAAGACTGGATGAATTAACTCTTGCAATAGTTAAAGTATATTTGTATATTTATATTTAGACATAGACACATAGAGGTAGAAATAGAAGGGATTTCATTATTCCCGATGTCTATGAATATTCTCGCTCTAGTACTTGATGTTGTTTCCTTAAAAACCACTCAAGGTTAACTTCATTTGAATTCAACGCAGGCAAACATTCTGAGGAGAGCTGTGAGATGAGGACATTTCTTGCTAAGCTAGGGAAATGTGAAATTGGTAACACCGATGAAAAAAAAAAAGCGATCTCTCAGGTACTTTTATATGGGTTCTTTAATGAGATCTGGTAGCGTAATTAGGAGAAGGAAGATGTAATTTAGCGGTGGATCGCTGAACATACCCTCCTTAAATGACGCATTTGACCTTGTCTGCTAGCAATGTTGTCGGCGAGTCCCCCTGGAGGATTCTCACTCTGGCTATCTTCATGGCCGTTGTCCCACTTTCAAGATGGATGTCTAGGTGTGTGCTGATAAATATCTTCCATCAAATGAAATGGACTTTTCTCCTTTGTCCCCTCGTCAATTACCATAAACGTTTAGAGACATCCTTCCTGAGCTTTCGGACAGGTCTAATTGCTTCGGCGATGTGTAATGGCGTGAGTTAGTTACTGTTATCCTAGGAAGTATGTAAAACTCACCACGAGGATTGCCATGAAAATGTCCCGAATGCACTGGTGTTGCTATAAGCGTGTAAGATTTTGAATCTCTAGTCGAGTGCAACAACAAAATCAATGATTAATAACACATCTTTACAGTTGCAATTCCTGACCACTTATCAGCTCAATTATATTTAAAAAGTAATTGAGACTGTGAAGAGACTTTTAGTCCCTGAATCAAATGCGCCTGTTTGCGGAATAAGCGCTGTACTGTCGGGTTCAGAAATATGTGGTTCTGATGAAAATTTATGGGCTCCTTAGAATTTTGGTCAGATTTCTGAAACCATTATCAATAACACAAAGATTCGGCTACTTATAAAAAGTTAAGACTTTCTCTGAAGCTGCTCAGTATTTTCTCTTCATCATTAAAAGAAAAAAAAAAAAAGGCTTATAAAGAAAAAACTTAACGTGCACGCAGCCATGGTAGATGAAATCAGACGTATCGGGGAAACGAGATCTAACGCGGGCTTATTGGTTATTACATTGTTGTAATAACTTATCTCTTTTCTGAACATCCTCGCCAAAATTATTATGCACTGTGTGTCTCATTTGTCCTCTGGAGGCCGCTTTGCATGCTCCTCGTTAATCATTGTTGTTGTTGTTGTTGTTGTTGTTGTTGTTGTTGTTGTTGTTGTTCCAAAGTTCTAATGTCAACGAATGTGCACATCATCGGACAGACTCGCAACCAATTGAGAATCGACTTGCTCAACACATTCAGCAAGCGTACTCGTTCAAAATCTGGACCAGAGGTTTGGCTTTGTGGTAACTGAACTCAAAATTTAAACAAGGACTTAAGATAGCAGGTCTTTTTATATAAAATGCACCCTCGTCATGGGCGTTATTTCCAGAAATACGAATTATGACACATACTGTATTAATAATTAATACAGGTGTCATTATCACCATTATTATCATTTTTTTCACGGATGTCGGTCACAGTGCAAACATGAAGTCGAGTGGCTCTCTTGTGATAAATGACGTTGTCAAGCAAGCAAGGCATACACTAGCACTGGAACTGTCAGAGTTAGTTTATCCTCAATACGTGCCAGGTCGTTGCCCGCTTTGGCGTCTGGCATCCGATTATATTTACAGAACTCATGTCTATTAAGGCCGTGACAAGCCCGGCCAATGCCTCGGAAACGAGCCCCGATATTGTCTCCTGTGCTGTATCTGGGCCCATATAATCTAAAGAGTTGTTCCTTGTCATTGTAGTAGGAAGTGTGCAGGTTTTAGCCATGTTCCATTATGTCACGGGTATATTTTCATATGCAGGGCCTTTAATCTGAAATGCATTGTCTGCAGGCATTCAAGCCTAGAGACTTTTGAACGACAGCTAAAAACATACCTGTTCAACAAGTATCTGTCTGAGTAATGTTGTCAAGTCTTTCCCGCGAGAGGGCTTTCAGTCATGTCTACAAACGTACGTAGGTGTTTGAATTGTATTACAAGATCATGTGTGTGAGCATGTCTCGAGTCATGTCTATATACCATGTTATAAATATGTACCTATGTTATTGTCCCTGTTTGTTTTCAGACATCGTGTGTGGCTGCTAAACATTTTGGTTCTGTAAAGCGCTTCGAGCCCTACGGGGGTGAGGCGCTATATAAATGCCCTTTATTATTTTAGTTATATGCAAATCTGCTTGTGTTGGCTCTGTAAGTTTGGAATGCATTTACCATCATGAAAGACATTTCTTTTTTCATCATCATGGCAAAAAAGTGAGCATTTTTTTTTTCTTAAATTTGATTCTATAATTAATATGTCCCTATCAATAATTTGGGTACTTAACAGTATTTGTATATAGTGTCAGCATTGTAACTTGGGTTCTATTTCCTCATTCGTTTGATGTTTTAATTCTCAGAATGTACAATACTGACAGATTTATTAATTTTGATCATATACTGCTTTTTAACCACCACTATAGGAGGTTGAAAAGCTTATAAAAACCATAACCACATACTACTTTTTATTCCTTGAATACATGGCAAAACTGTCGTATACTATCAGGTTTCCTATTTAGAGTATAATGTTGTCACAAAATGCAGCTCGGTTTTTGTGTGATATTCGAGGAATAGAAAAAAAAAATCAGTGAGGGGTACAAATCGACACACTTGACACATCTCCTAATAGTAACATTAATTGTCACACACAACAATAGAATAAAATAAGATGCTTTTCGGGATTTCTTTTCTTCTTGTTATTTTCAAGGTATGAGAGGCTCTAATCTGTTCTCTCTTTCATATAACCAGCATAACCAGTTATTTACGAAGGCGGAGCGCCTATTCTAACAAGACTGAATGTCTTCACCGTTCTGCCGAGGGAACTTCTCTGCCAATGACAGCTCCAGGACTACAGTATAAGGGAGTTAATTAATCATTTAGAGGGACTTCCTCCCAGTCCCTTGTCAGCGTCTGGGGTCATTACAGTTCGATCGAGATGCTGCACCGAAGGAATATTCCTTCGAGATTTCCTTGGAGACAATGAAAGGTACTACATAGACAAGCATGACCTGTAAGTATTGCCAAGGGGATTCTTCGTAACAGTATGACCTCTCTATCGGGCATTCATTGCACTGTGGGGAGGGCAGAAATATTCATTATCAGTAAGTGAGTTGAGGAAGTCAATTACTTCAAATAACCGATCTCTAAGACCCTATATTGTTTACACAATGTAACGCTATAACAGCCCCTGAAAGCCTTGGTAAATTTGAATACCACACAAATACATTCACTGGGGAGAGGGGAGGAGGGAGGGGGCGGGAGGGGAAGATTAAAGCAGTAATTGCTTCAATGAATAAACGTTCTGCCTATAACTCAGTGTAAACCGTTATCGATGGCATTCCATTATAATGGTATGTCCTCTTAACCAGTACACATGGGCATTCTATGTACCAATATTGAGAACATAATTATTTTATTATTTATAACGCCAAGTTTTGTTCTCTACGGGCTATAGCTAAAAACTTTAAAAACGGTTACGAACTTTATACGTCTTTCAGCCTCCTAGTGGAGGTTATTTCGATTACTTTAAAAAGACTGTTATTTGAGTTCAGCCAACATATTCACGTAAAAACGAACACCTTTATTAACTCACAAAGGCCCAGACCAGCTCCTAAATATGCAAATGAAAACATAATTCTACTACATTGTTGAATGTCAGCTACTATATAGTGAGACTGTTGATATCCCCAGACGTTTAGTCATAAGTAAGCTTCATATCTGGACTTTGAGGTCATTTCTTTACATAACTACTCAAATATTCATTAACATTGGGTCTTTTTTTTTTAGGTTCGGTTAATTCTGTGTCATATGTTTTTGCATTGGGTTGTACTGTTTCTGTACTGGATTGTACAAGTTTGTAACAGCAGAAAATATACTAATATTGGGGAGAAAAATCAAGAAGTATCCCGGGGCTAAAACACAAAGCGGAGAGTAACTTCTAAAGAAATTAAAGATCAGAGCTTTAACAGTCTACCCTTTGCCACGGGCGTTTCTAGTATAATAGTTCGTCGTCTCTTCCTGTGTAGCAGGGCATTCTGAGCACTCTGATGACACTATTTTATGTTTTGTTAACCATTGGTGTAATGCTCCACCGACTCTAGGAAATGCCCCTGGCCGGACGCTACTTAAGTGCAATCAACATCAAGTCAAAATTTGCTGGCAGTTTTCAGAAAATTCAAGAGAAGAAAATGAATGGATCCTGATCTGAGAAGGCAGAAACTGACAGAAAAATAACGGACATTAGGCTTGAGCAGTTACGTTTTCTGAAAATTGAAGAAAAAAATAAATGTTGCTTGATACGATTTCTATTTGTCTCCAATTCAAGTCGCCAAGCCAGATCTATATAGTTTAAGATGACGTCATTTACAATTATTGCTTCCTCTCCCAACAACTGGAGCTGGGGGGGGGAGGGGGGGGATTGTCATGATTACTACTTAATATGATTAATAATATTATAATCCTACACCAAATTAAATGTCAGGATTTATAATAATAGTTTAATCAAGTATTGAATATGATACTTTAAGATCCTGTGTTTCTACAAGCCATTCAATTAAAACTATGGCTGATATCAACAATAATTCTCAAAAAATAAAACGAAGTTTAAAAAAAAAAAAACTCGTACAACACGCACAAAAAATACGATGTTGCTGCAACTATACACCCTGTCTCTAGCTAGGTTATTGAGTGAGTGAGCCCAGATCTGCAGGCACAAGGAGGTCTGCACCCAATAAAAGCAGATTCGATGTCACTCATCCTGTTATTTCAGCCTACCGGACATCAAATTTCACCCAAATTGTGAGCCGCCGGTCAAAGCTCGAATTCGATCTAGACAATCATGCAAGCGTGCCGTTTTAGTGCAGTACATTAGACATTAAACCCAAGCCCTCGGTCTAAATATCGGAACTTAGGCTTGCTATCCGTTTGCAATGCTAATGCTATTTCCCGCGGCCCTCATGCTAAAAGCGCTTAACTCACTTCCCTTCAGTTAACGGATACATACAAATTTTGGCAACAAGATGAGATGTAGAATTTAACAAAGAAGAGGAAAAACTGACCTGTTATCCTATTTGAATTGTTCCGTATGTGGTTTTGTGTCACACGACGTATTTCGTTTTGAGTTAATTCAGTTCATAATCTTATTCATACTTTTATTTCCTCGCTGATTTCATGCCCTCATGCACATGTACCACAAGAGAGAAAAGGACAGACAAAGAATGGGGAAAATATACGCAGAAGAGAGATAGAGAGAAAGAGACAGATAGTGAGAGAGAAGTAGGGTTAGAAATGGATAGGATGAAAAAAGAGTGTTCACTATATTCTCCAAATTGTCTCAGGTTTTGTATATTTTAATGGTACAATCGGATATAATGATACGTAATTTTTAATCTATTTGGTCGTTTATCTTGTTTTATTTAATTCTTTTTATGTCCCCAAGGAGATTTTGTATTCATTTAAATAGCTTTAAATCTGGTTGATCAGCTAAAAAAAGACTGGATTATTAGACAGCAGGGAGAAATTACGGTATGAATGATCAAGTTCATTCAGAACATAAAACAATAGAAAACCCATAGCTATGGCAGACAATGTGATGTAACTTATGAGATTAATGAATGAATAAATATTGATGAAATCGAGTTGTTTTGACAACTAGACCATCTTTCCTGGCAATATTTCCGTCCTCACGTTCTGTAATATTTTTGTCGAAACTCCCGGAAAAGCTGTTCGTCGCTCCCCTGGTAGTTTGGGTGTTGTCAATGTTCGTTTGTTGATTTGCCATATTTCTGATGATTTGTCTTGCACTGAAAATAGATGCCACATAGGTCGCACTGAAAATGTTTGATATATATGAACTATAAATGGATTACAATAAAATGGGAGATCGTTTCGCAGATTGTCTGCCCCTCCCAAAATAGGGATTCGTGTAATGGGAGGTCATTTTCACCACCTAAATTACTTCCCTTTGCCGGATAAAGGGCATGTGAGCAAACAGTGTAAAGAGGAAAAAATCCCGTTACTCCTTGTGATTCGAAAGACGGATCGCCAAGAAATTTGATAAAATTATATGAAGAAAATATTCTCTTTATACCATTTTTTTTTTTTTTTAAATTTTTCATGGCATATATTTCAAGTAAAGGGCGCAAATGTGGATATTTTCCTCTTCACACTGCTTGTTTAAACCCTCTTTTGTGTGATAAAGGGAAGTAATAGGGCTGAGTGCAAAGATCTCCCATTAATATGGTAATCTCCAGGCTCCCAAAGTGTTTCCAGCGCCAAGAGTATCAGCAGTCTCTCCGTGTTTAAAAACGTTGAGATCCCTGCAAGGCCATTTGTTCTTACCTGCCTTGATGTCAGCTTTGTCAGCTCAATGAATGCGTTAGGAGATACTGTTACTGGAAAACTGGAACCATTTCCGTTACCACTACTCTGTAATTGTGATTTATTAATGTCAACCTAAGGTAAATCAGCATTCACAAGGACTCATTATTTTCAAGACAATCTAATGCACTCCACAGACATTGTCATTCCGACTTTAGGGTTCGGCCGACGACAAGGAAATTCAACACTACACCGGAACCTATTTAGGAGAATCCACAGCCAATATAATCTCGTCAAAGTTCAGTTCTGAAATTACACTAACCCTGATTTATACAGTTGGGCCGTTGACCGGGACTGGTGAAAATCTCTTAGTCCCCACACCTCCCTCACACCTTTCTCTCTCCCTCCTTGCCTCTCTCCTCTCTCTCTCTCTCCTCTCCTCTCCTCTTGATGTTTCTGTTTTCTTTTGTAGTAATTACAACCATACTTACCAGACTATCTCTGACAGATGAAAAGTTCAAGGCCAGCTGTCACAAGAAAACCTGACTGTCTTCCCTATACATTTTCTTTCTAATTAGCCTGCTGCCTTTGATGTCTCATCTGTTACAGTCTCGACATGGCCCGGACAGTAACAACCCAATAGAGACAAAAGGGGGCGGGGGGGGAGGGGTGGAGAGAAGACAATGAGAGCACAGAGGACGTAAAATATTGTTTTAACGCCGATAAAGCTTTCTGTGCGTCATTTTTTGTCTTTTTCTCCTTATTCTTTCGTTTGTGTACAACTTAGCTTGTGTTAATTTCTTGTCATGAAAAATTGCAGTCTTCGAAATAATGATTTTCTGGAGTCTCTTTTTTGACATAGAAGCGGAGATGTAACAAAGAAAATAGGATAAATGTCGAAGGGGATGGAAGAGCGAAAATAAGGACAGTCTAGATCTGTCTTACTTTTTGATAGACCCACTCCAGAAGAATCGTTTTGGCTATCCCATCTCGTGATGTGGGCATATTGCATTAGCGTGCAGATGTGCATAGCTGTTATAGAATCTTCACATTTTCCAGTGAACCTTTCTAAATTACTTGACTTAATCTCCAGTGAGAAAGACACGTTAAGTTACTTTACCAAACGTCACTCTCGAAATTTCAGATTCACTCGGCTTACTTTCAAGCCTGGTGTATAATCAGGCATAATCATTATTATTCACTGCATCTCGACTTCTCTGACGCTTAAGAAAAAAAATGCTAAGAAGGACAAATCACGACATTACTTTGTATTAATGGTGGCAGGCAAAGTACCATATTTTCGCAAACCGTAAGTGTATCATAGAGAAATACAATCATTTGGGATCACTGGCCACATACATGGGTATTATTTAAGAATGGTGGAATCATCATCTTTTATACCTTTGTTTGTTAAACTATCGCTGTAAGAGCAGCCCAGTTGGATCTCAGCAGTCCGGATGTTTTTCTGCTGTTTTGAGGCGATTTGACCACCTAGCATAATATATTTGTTCGCTTGCCCTTCTTTAACAATCCACACTGCCCTACCAATCTTTGAAGTAGCTGCTCTTCTCTGTGTGAGTTTACATGTCATAGAGGAGACATTATTATGGCTTCGGTATTTTTTCCCTTAGAAAATAGGGAGAAAGCGAGAGAAGGAGGACACCCAGGAAAAGGAGACAAAGAGATTTGTCTTTTCTAATCCAGAATAATCAGTGACAAAAATATTGACAACATTACTAGAGAAGTTATTCAAGTAGACTTAATAATTTCAACACCCATTCTGGAAGTTATCAGATAATTTAATTTGCTAATACATGATTGCAGAAGGAAATTATTATTAGACAGGTTATACATTTTTCCTACAAACAAAATATTTAACTTTTTAACTAATTGGCCAGCTAACTAGCTATCTAATTAACTAAGTAACAAACAAACTAACCAAATAATAGCTAACTAACGAACTAATTTATTAACTAACAAGCTAACTACTAAGTAACAAACTTACGCACTTACCTACTTACTTACTTGCTTGCTTACATACTTACTAACTCACTCACCCACTCGCTCACTCACTCACTCACTCACTCACTCACTCACTCACTCACTCACTAATTAACTGATTAACTAACTAATTAGCTTATTCACTTGCTTACTACTTACTTACCTATACTTAACTAATTACTTAATACTTAATTAATTATTACATAAATTACGTACTTAATTACTTACTTACTAGTTAAGTAACTTACAGACACCGTCAAATTATAATATTAGTCCCAGTCTTAAAATTTCAAGCACTCACTCACATCGCGAATCCGGCTTACATGCCACCTCCCCAATCCCATCCCCTCACTCTCTCCAACCCATGGAATTCACTCAAATTGTTTACTCTCTATATTATTATATTACACACAATAAAAATGCAGCAATAAATTTGATAACTTTCCTTGAAAGCAAAGCACAGGGAAATTAAACTTTTTTTCCCCCTGCAGACATCATATGGTTTTATTTCGAACTACGGATTTCCCAAGGTTTTATCTCAAGAAATGGCCTAAGCTTAATCCCTCTGCCTCAGGTTATCTTTAGCAATTATTACCGGTGTCTCCAAGTACTAAGTCCGCGAACGCTTCTCTTGAAAAACATCTTACGATGCTATAACATTTCACATCAAGATCTCCTTCCTTGATTAGCACAATCACTCATTAATATTTTGTGAACTGATCATAAAAAAAAACAAACTTGTATTTATGTACCTTTTCTAGAGCTTCTGAATTATTGATCTATCAATTAAATTTTCACTGCAGACCAATTTTAACCTTCCTATCTTCAATCCATAACCCAAGAGACTGTGGGCAATTTTCTTGTCAGGCTCCCTTCGAAAATGAATTTTTAACATCTTTATAATACATTTTCAAGATCTCCACTTACACTTGTACGAAGCTCACAACGCACTTGGGAGTGTCTTGGCGTATTTAATGTTTTCCTCTGAGGGACAGATTTAGTAGCCCTAGTCCTTGGTGAAGATGGGAGAGAACCGATCAAAAGGTTTTATCGCAGGACACAGAAAGGCACATTTTCTCCAGCAATTTGCCTCAAGCCCATGGTTCAATAATCAACTAAAGTGTTTTCGGACAGGTTATTGTTGTCAACCTGTCAATACTCTTAAGAGAATAGCCAGCGTTTTAGAGCTCTCTATAGTTTCCAGCCCGCCCCGCCCCCGCTGGGGCCCGGGTTTATAAATAGGTTCTCTGCTCCCATCTGCAGGCGGTCTAAGCCCGCCATCGGTGAGGTGTCTCCCAAGGAGTGCCATCCTCGGCATTCCTGGGGAGATACCTCTTCTCTCTCTTTGCTCCTGTCCCCTGTCCCGCTTTCTTTCCTCTCTTTTTCTTGACGTGTAAACGTGTCTTACCCTGTTTGACACAGTATAGCCATAATCGTTAAACCCAAACACAAACAAACAAACCATCTCTATAGTTTCCGACGACAAAACGTTTCATGGTGATTCCCTTCAGATGCTAATGAAATATCGCTCTGCCTGTGGTGCACTTTTAAACTGCAAAGTTTTCAGTCGATTGATTCTCAAATAAATGATGGAAACGGCTAGGGCTACAGTTGGGCACAATTCTCTGGCTTAGACAACGTTATTATTATTATTTTTTTTTTTTCTTTTTATCTAAAACTACCATTCAATTGCTTAAAGAAGGTTGGACAGCTCTTGGGGTATCGTAAAATTGGCAAATTTCCTCAGGGAAAAGTTACCACAAACAAGATTAAACCTTACCACTGGCAAGAAAGGGATTAAAATGTCAGGTTCCAGTCTACAGCCTCACACTGTCTGGAGTTTTGTCTCAAGCGATTTCTGTACAAAATCACGTTGTCTGTCTATATTATCGTTTGGTTTATCATTGTGTATTGTAAAGGGAAATCAACTCACAAGGCTCTTAAGTCTGTAAATCATTGATGTCAGATAAAAAATGGGTCAACTAAAAACACTAAGGACTGCATTTTCAATCTATCTATCTATCTATCTATCTATCTATCTATCTATCTATCTATCTATCTATCTATCTATCTATCTATCT
>JBCAUA010037253.1:0-12075 GCA_038406235.1 Peronia verruculata | reverse complement strand
TTCCCTGTGTGTATATTATAATTAGATTTAGTAATTCCGGATCTCTTTAAGCATGTAATTACATCAATATTGCCCAGCGTTTAAACCACGTGTGAGTTTTCACATAACAGTATCATTGATGAAAACATGGTACATGTAATGCTTTGCCAACCTGTGGATAATCGCACGAGTGACTCAAGTGTTTAAAGACTGACTGAAGTAGCAAAACAGCTGACCAGTCAGGAGGCTATCCACAAAGCCAATCACAAGTGCTGTCCCACGTGTTGTCAAACAAAGAAATGGTTATGGGTAATTATGACCCAAACACAAATCAGAGAGTACACACAAAATCCACTAATTTCTGACTTGAAAAACCACTCATGCATAACCAATGCTTCAAAACAAAACAAAGAGGCTGAAAATTACAAGGGAAGTCACTCAGATAATATACCACCAAAGGTATCCTGATAATATCCTTGAAATTGGCTGCCATAAATGGCCCGAAATAGTTCTGGGCACATTGCTTATAAATTGAGCCCGGAACGGTTCGGGATGAAGTACTGAAAGGGTTAAAGTGATGTTCACAACTCTGACAATCCCAACACAATGTCCCAGCATGGATAGTGAGTTTCTCCATCTTACAGGATGATCCCTACATTTACCATTCGCTAAAGAGAATTTTCAACCTGAAAATATGTCAAGTTTCAAGTCAATCTCAACATAGTCAGCAAGCAATGAGACTATATTCATATGTTAACAAACATTATTCTTGGTATGAACATTACTATTCTTGATATTTACTGACGTGGCAGGGCTGAAGGAAAAGTGTGATGATTTGGATTGCTCTGAATGACGACTTTGAGGACTGAACTGAGATGTGACATGGTGAAATCAGATGTCCATCAAACTCAGGCAAGCGGAGAAATCATATCTTTTTCAACACTGGATTAGTTTTTAACACAATTTTTTTTTTTTTTCACAGAACCATTTGAAATCGATCTAAAAATGCATTTCAAAGTTAAATTTGCTGAAATATCTTAAGCAAGAGTCCAGAAAATTTTAATTTGGTAGCATAGCCAAATAAGGATTAATTAATAAGGATAAAAAAAAAAATGACTGGTTATTTTCTCACTAAATCCAGCCGCCGTACCAGGTCACCCCCATTGTTTCAAATTGCCAAGAGCTCAACCTCTACCTAAGGTAGAAGAAAACTTTTTTCACACACAAAAGCAAAATAAATAATCTTCCCAGAGATATCAATATGCTTAGCGACAGCTTGATTTCATCGTGTCACATCTCAATTTGTCTGATATAATAAAATGAAACACAAAGGTTATACCTAATTTTAACATAGCCTTCAGGACAGCCAGCATGGGTGCCACACCAATAAAAAGATGAGCAGCTTCCAGCAGGTGGCGGTCACATGAGTTGCGAATGAGAGGCGGGTTCTTCACACCTGAGATGCCTGACTGCGGTGCAATGAGGTAGGAGGGTTTGAACAGTCGCAGTAGCAAATGGCAGGACAGACGAGCACCAGACTCCGCCTCTGCATCTCCCTCTGAAAGACATACAGTGAACATTGTCAGTTTGGCACTCACCAGTCTTAGATATTACACATGCGACATGACCTCAAAGTATTGCACAATTCTAAGATATATTTCTAATTGTGAAAAGATGGTGAACTGCTTGATCCTCTTATAAATTCTTCTGTGGACAAATTTTGGGTTGTTCTTGCATTCTTCCCTGAACTACAAAGAAACCAAGAAACAAGTGATTGATAAGGACAAGGTATGATGACACACAATACCTCCAGACAGGCTGAATCATTTTGAGAGACAAAAAAAATATGGTGAAATAAATTTAATACTCTTCTCTCATTGGAGAATAATTAAGAAAGGCTTAACATGTACATCATCATGATTTGGGAAAAAGGACACAGAATATTATTTAAGGGTAAGGTGACTTGTTCAGTAACACAACACAGACAGCACACTGGTATCTCCACTCATTGCCTTTACATTATTCTGCAAAATCCCAACACACACTGTTGAATGTCGGGGTTTGTATGATGTCATTAATATTCGGATTTAAGAAATGACAGTCTATTTTGAGAGCTGAAACAATATAAGTGCCATATCATTATACTGTGCTGTCAGGAAGGGAATTCTAATGCACAGTATGATGAGTGAGTTGGTAAATTTATTGGCCCCTTGAAATTTCTAGGGTAAACCGGAAGATAAACTACTGTTGCCATCATGTGAATATGCCCACTGCAGCTAAGATCATCATTTCACAGTCAAAGAGTTGACAGAAAGTCCAATGACGGAACAGTTACCTGGGCAACAGACAGCCATGAGAGAAGGCAGTGCAACATGATAGACAAAATCTTGCAGCGAGAAGCAGTGGCGAGCAATCAGCATAGCCATGAAAACTGCTAGGGAGTCATGGATGGACAGGTCGCCAACCTGTGGAACAGACAAAATTGTGCTCATGAAAATTGTCATCAATATTGAAACTCACATGAAAAGCATTCAGATCTGCATTGCTATGGATAGGGGAGTTTCATACCTTGCTCCATAACTATAAGAACTTTAAGCTTTATAGCCTACGAGTGTCCTATGACTAAATGAATTTTTTGGAGAGATTTGAAACTTACTCTTTCATGACAGTGTTAAAAGTGTCATAACAAATAAATGGAGGTGCCTTTCCACATAATGTCTTGGTGAGATGAAAAAAGATTTCGATTGTATTAGCCTTATCAAAATGAAAAAAAAACAAAACAAAACAAAACTTGTATAACATCAGCCTAACTTCATTACTTTTCAACTTCAAGACGTGGAAAAAGAGTAGAATATATGTCTTGTGCCCAGGGAAATGAGTCAGAGGTCGCACTGGGCGATTTCAAGCTATGGTCATTTCTAACTATTGTCTGACTCAGATACCAATTTTTTTTTGGTAACAAAACCAAAACTTAACCACTCTTCAACCTGAAAAGAAAAATTTATATCGTGTTGGAACACAGTAAAAAAACAGCTGTACCTCAAAATTGCCTAAAGAGACTTCCAACTCATTTGCCCTCGGTGCAAGTCATATATCCTAACAGTTCATAAAATATTGTGGACCTACATCGATGGTAGTGAGGACATCAATGAAGCCTAGGTCTTGCTGTGAGGAACAACACAGAGCCTTGAGAACTCCCAGCCACTCCTGACTCAGAGCATTGCAGTGGGCAGTCAGTTCAGCACACAGAATCACCAGATCATTCATATTGCGAAGACTAGAGGAGCAAAAACACACAGATAAGATGAAACAAAGTCCCAGTAAAACAGGTACAGTAAGGTAAGACAGGGATGATAAGGTAAGATAAGGGAAGTTTAAGTTAAAGTTTAATGTAAGATAAGGTAAGAGAGTAAGGTAAGGCAAGGTAAGGTAAGGTAAGGGGGTAAGACAAGGTAAGGTGAGGTAAGATAAAGTAAGGTAAGGTAAGGGAAGATAAGGTAAGATAAGGCGAGGCAAGGAATGGCAGGGCAAGACATAGCATGATGTGGTAAGGCAGATAAAATTAGCTAAGGTAAGGCAAGACCAGTTAAGGTAATGTGAGGTAAGATGAGATGAGATAAGCAAATACCTGATATCAAAGTAAGATAAACAGAGGCAAAATAACATAGATAAGCATCTATGATTTTAGATAATATAAATATAAGGCAAGCAGCAACAAGATAAGATGAGATGAGACAAGACTTCCTTATCCCATGAAGACAACATTTTCATATTACTATATTAACATGCATTCCAATTATCCTATCAATTCACAACCAATCACTCATTCCTCCATAGAAAACACATCACAACATCAGAGGTTGTTATCAACATGTCTCTTCAACAAAGAAAGCAGCAAAATTAACATTTGTTTACTTCATTTACTTGTAAATATGGTAATTTATAGCATGTTCAACTCTCTGTCTCCTCCCAATCTCCCCTGCCCCCTACCTGAATAATTGCATGAAAGCAAAATCAACTAAATCAATCCAGCAAATATAATATGCCAAGACTTACTTCTCAGCTGATGTTGACGCCACTTCCAACATGACATTACAGACAAAGCTGTAGCGAGTGGTGGCACAATCACACAGGCTCTTGTGCAGTTTGTGAGGATCTTCTGGCAGTCTGGAGACAAATCAGAGAAAAACAAAAGCAATGAGTATTCACAAAACATAAACAAAATCCTTACCATGGCTTAAAGAAAAATGAGTATTTGTGGACAATATACAAATACTAGAAGAGAATATATGGCCTTTGTCGGAGATATTTAAATATAAACCAATATTGCACTGCAAGTCAAAATCTAAGGCAAGCGTCCGCACCTTGATACTGGTATTTTGGATGATCAAGCTGAACATTACGCAGAGAAAATGAGTTTTTTGTTTGAATGTTCTGCGAGCGGGAGCGGAAGAACAATAAGATAAAATGTTAATCCATTGAACATACAGTTTGGATCAAACACGCTCGCAAATTTATTACTCAATTTCTATGGCCTTCAAGAATAACTTCAAGCACAAAAGGCCTTTTTGGTTTGTGTACGTAGAGGCAACATCTTAATGCAACAGTTATGTGAACCAAATTTCACATCGATACATTCTGCAGTTTTTTAGTCCATAAGCCTTTTTCAGGTTGTGTTGTAGATTCAAAGTATGGATTTATTTCAGTGCCATCAACAATCCATGGAGGTCAATTTAGCTCATTTAGCTTCCATGAAAAAGCAGGAAACTGTGTCGAGTTTTAACATCATATGACTGAAGTATACATGCAGAAGGAAAAATTGTAAAATGGAAGACCAGGAAAGAAAGTAGAGAGTTTATCTTATCTTGTTATGAAATGGGCACCAGCTTACTTGGCTGACTTGATGATATCCTTCATTTCATTCTGGTCCCACTTGGCATTGGTGGAGGAAGGTGTAATCTGAGCAAAGAGCGTCGCTTTCATCTTGGTGTAGGCTGGATTGAAGATCTCAAGGTGTCGCATCTATAGGTGACGTACCAATGGCATAAATATAGCCTAATAATAAAACTACTAGATGACATTGCAGCTAATGACCAATGTTGAAACTGTGATGAGGTAAAACAAATGCTAGAAAACTACAAGAAAGATTTTACAACTAGACAAGCTGCTAACAAGCACCATAGATGAAGTGAAAAGAGATGGTGCAATGATAGGTAAAACCACAAAGAGATTTTCTCTGAATATCAATGTAAAAGTAGTAGAATTTTCAAACATCTTCAGAATTATGAACTAGCCTAGGCATCATAGTCAAGATGCTACTGATAGTACCTGTCAACATATTTTCTTAGCTTTGGTAAGTATATACCTATTGCTTATACTGATGGATATTAAAATTTTTTGAACATATTTGAATGTGTTACCTGCAGTGGGGCACAGGTGGTATAGATGTCGTACAGGTAAGTCAGGACACACCTCTCAGCAGTAGAGCAATAGATCGGATTACAAACATTCACCACCTTCAAGATATCTGTTAAGCTGAAATAAAACATGGGAAGATAAACATAGCGCAGATGAAACTTCCGTCTCTGAAGGCGTCTTCTTTTCTTTCACAACAGTTCGAGTCACAAAGAGTTAAAACACTCTCATGACCATAACTAAGATATCAAATTTAGCTATTTCTCTAAAAAAATCAGCTGGGCTAGAACCATTCCCATAGTAACAAAAATCACAACTAATATCAATTGAAAAACAGTGGTTATATAAAAAGTCAGTTCACCTGGACGCCAACCCCACCAAAAAATTAGGATTTTCCAGTGAGATACAAATAAATAAGAATTTATAACATACTTTTTTTTTTTCTAAACAAGGTTGTCAGAAAGCAAAGTTTCTGTGCATAGAATGAAAATTTTGGCTCAAATGGAATTTTCACTGCTTAATAAGGAATTTTTCTTGAGCACAAATAATATTCAATGATAATTAATTTCTATGAAAAAAAAATTGTCTTTGAGCTTTTTAGAGTGAGGCTTCACATACTCACCCAATGAAGAGTTCTGAACTTAGACCCTGCGGACTGAGCAAATAGGAGTGGTATCGACGTAGCACTGCAACAATGTTCAGACAGACCTCAGTGGTGTACGTCATCATCAGGAACGATTCCTTCTGATGCAGCTCCTTCTCCACCTCTACTAGGTCTTTCAGCAGCTGAGAATGATAGCAAAAATAATTTCTCACAATAATCATACATTTAGACTCACAAAGACCAAGGAAAATTTTGAACATTTTATCACCTGAAAAATGAAATACTCTTACATCCTTTTTTTGACTAATTTGCTGATGACAAGGCAAGGAAATCACATTTCTACCCACTCTACATGTTGACTATGAAAAAGAATACTGTAACCTTTCAAAAATCCTAGACAGCAAATTCCATCCAATCTTAATGTCCATGATACACTTCGGATATTATACTTGAAACTCCTAATTTGTTCACTGATCTCAATTTCTGTATCTGAATAAAAAAAATGATGATGATGATGATAATATTGACAGTGATCAGTTTTAATAGTGCCCAGATCTACAACATGTGTTGTTATGAGACAGTATAGAAACAAAAAGTGAATAATGAAGACAACTCCAAAAAGAAAATATCCAGACAATCCAGCAATAAGTCACTCTAAAAGATTTGGCCAAGTTAATGGTCACAAACAATTTCATTGTTAAAATTTCTAAAACAATGTTTCATGTCACAAATAACTAATCCATAAATTTCCTTTAGAGCAACAACTCACTGGACCTTTTAGTTCTATTTCATAATCTTTCAGTCCATTTTTTTTTTTTTTTTAAGACCTTTCAAACAGGCATAAAAACCAGATCATGAAAACAAATGAAGCTTGAAATAAAATGTATTAGGCTACTACTGATTCACTCTGTAAGAAGTGCACCTACCCTTATAATAAAATCAAGCAGACCGCTGATATTGAGTGCTGACTGCATGAGATCAAATAGGAAAGAGATGTTATCTCCCAGAGGGAGATAACTGGAGTTGCCAGCAGTGAAACTTTTGATCTGGTCTAGGACGGCTGAGGTGCACTGAGCCGTCACTTGGTGCTGGTCAAAGTAGGACAGTTTGGAGAATTTCTGCATCAGACTGTCAAAGTTTGGCGAGGTCACAGAGGAGGCTGAGGTTGATGGTGTGGCACTGGGGTCTCCTTCCTTGGCCTCTTTCTCTTTCTTTTTCTTTACCTGCAATGAGGAATTTTGGAGTTCTAGCTGATTGAACTATACAAGTGCTGAGCCCTTGTGAAGTGGAAAGTGAAGAGGGCTAAATACATCCTTAAAAATTAAGCACTGCATTTTCTGTGAATTTAAAATGTGCTGTCTTTCAAATACACATTTTTGCTAGTTTAAGATATAGCAACTCAAATTTTCTTCAAAAAAAATATTTCCATGCAAGTTTTACCAGGCAAATTTTCAAAGCAACCATAGTTGCTACAACTTAAAACTTCAAGGCTGACATATTCTGATGTCAAGACATATTCTGATGTCAAAACATGTGTGTACCCTCAATCACTCTCATTTTCACAAACAGTTAAGAAGAATCATGTATGCCACTACATCATGAAAAGACACTACACTGAGAAGTTACATCTGTGCAACTAAAGCACAAAAGCTCACCTTGCCCAGGTCTCCACTAGTGACATCAATGCAATTTCTTTTCCCGAACAGCTTGACAATCTCTTTGGAAATTTTCTTAAACATGTGCCTGGCTTCGTCTCGTGCTTTCCCCACCCCATACAATACTATCATTCGCTGGTTGATCTCATGACTTGAGCACTCGTCCTGTGGGATGGGGAAATGTGTGGCATACACCATGTGACGTGAGGGGCCCTTCGGAGGTGGTGGCGGTGCTGGGGTGGTGTTGAAATCTCCCACGCTGCCCAAGGGCTGATCTTTCTCTGATTTAATGGATTTGACTGAGGCTTTAAAGAAAAAAAAATTGTATTCAAAATAAAATATGAGAAATAAATTTGTGCTCTACATACATTCCTCAGAATGAGGGGGTTATTGTAATCAATGTTCTACTACATAATATGTCGAACAAGAATGGTAAAAAAAACAAAAAAACAAACACATTATCTTGTAGTATCCGTCATTCCAGAAATATACTGAACGGGTTATTATGTCTTAATGAATCATTAATTTTTCAGCTCTTGTGCTGTCTTTGATTCATGAACATTTGAATGTTGTGGCCTTTTAAAACATTTTTTTTTTATATTGTTCTAAACAGATTCTTTCAGAATACTATGTTAGGATATTCCCACAACACGATATAGTTATTTTGCTCAAACACAGTCTTTTTTGTTAAAAAAAAAAACCAAAAAAAACTGTCTGTTATTATATTAACATGCCTTCCTTCATTCCAATGTTCTCTTTTGAAAATCAGATTTTGAAGGAAAATCTTACATGCTGTTGATACTCCTACCTCAAACTGCATATCTAACAGCTTCTACACACACTTGAATTTGAATAGATGTTCTTAAACAGACTACTGCTTAACTTGACACAAAGCTTCTTGCAGCCTATGGAATCATTCTACTTTTTCTTTCATTGTGCATCTTTGACAAATTCAGTGATCATCCAATCATGGTAAAACTACTACATGCCTGAAAAGCAAACAAAATTTTTTCTTCAGACTGCCCTACTAATAGTCTTAACAATCACTTGAATGAGAGTTTTAAAGGGACTTCTGCTTAATCCTACTCTATACTAACACAAGGCTGCAGGCAGCTTATCGAATTATTCCACTTTTTGCTTCACTGTATCTTTCACCAATGTATGATCATCCAACTATGATGCAACTACCAAATATCTACATCGCCACATTTCCTTTGTTCATAGTTACTGTGCTTCTTTGATTTTACAACCCACTGAATGTAGTAGTTGCATACTTTTTTTTTTTTTTTTTTCAGACTAATTTTTTTCATGGCCATGTGATAGAAACTATAATACAAGTTTACCAGCACTTGAAAAGCACATTCCAGTTCTGATCTCCATGAAACAAAACATGCAACCAACAGAATGATGAAAAAATTATACATTTTTTAAAGACACTCTTCATAACCAGAAAACAGACTATGTTCAAATTACAAATGAAATATAATAGCTGGTTCCTGGTTCATCTTCAGAGAACAAAAGTTGGCAGAGAAAATAAATGCTAATATCCAGGATATCATGCACTGTTTACAAAAACTAAGGTAACCCAAAAATCCCCAATTCAAATAATAAAGAACAAGAAACAACAACAAAACCAGCATTAAAAAAAAAAAAAAAATACAATAGTGAAGGCATACCAAGAAATAAATGATACTAAAATTCAACTGCATAAACATCAATAATTCATTACACAGTATGGCAAATAGGGAAATTCAGGACACATATGCCACAATAAAGTCTCAAAAGATAAAAAAAGGAAACATTCATTATTCCCAACATATTTCCACAAAGCAGGCACATGATGTATTTGTGGAAGTGTTGGATGAAACTTTAAAGAAATAAAGGACGATACCACAAATGCCTTGAAAAGGTACATTTTTCTCAAAAATTCATGAACATGACAACAGCTGGATGGAAAATCAAACAAAAGAAAAAAAAAAAAAACCTGCACAAACCAAAAACACAAAAGTCATTCCATTTTGCCAATAGTTAATGAAAGAAAGATAATGAAGAAATGACAAATCAACAGACATTTTCTTTATCATATGCACGTATGAGAACACCAATAAGAGAAAGCTGTGACGAGGGATGACTATTGACTACATGACAAAAGAAAAAAAACACACACACACAACCAAACAACTAGAGGGAGAATGGAATAAAAGAACAGCGCTCACCAGTTAGAGAGCCCAAATTTAGATCTACAATAAAAAAATTGATCTGTTAGTTTGCTAAGCTTCTAAGATCTCTAAAAATACCTGCTCTTGCTGAATCATTGCACTATTTTACAAATTAAAAACTATAATTCAACACAGGGAAAGCTGACCAAAATAAAATACAACATAAAAACTTTCTTGCTTTTTATGTTTATGTCTGTTATGTCTGCAAACTGGTATGAGACGTGACACGATGAAATCAGGCGCTCGTCAAACTGAGCCACCCGGAGAAATCACGTGTTTTTCAACAATGAATGAATTTTTAATGTATTTTTTTTTTTCTTCACCAACCCTTCTATATCAATCTACAAATGCGTTTCAGAGTTCAACTGACTGAAATGAAGCAAATAAAGGCCTAAAAATTGTTATATAGTGGCATGGACTAACAAAGGTAAAGAAGGATTTACAAAAGTGATCGGCCATTTTCTCACTAAATTCAGCTGCAGCAACAGGTCACCCCCATCGTCTTTAATTGCCAATATCTCAACTTCTACTTAAGGTAGACCAATACTTTTTTCACACACTGATTGGGAAATGAATAATCTTTACAAAGTGATATCAATAACTCCATTTGCTCAACATTTGACAAGCGCCTGAATTCATCGTGTCGCGTCTCATATCTTATGCAGCCTGGTACTAACAGATTCCCGGACCAGTTACGGTCCGTGCGTGGCATGGGTTTTGGGGACCACTGTATTGAATGACTTGGCGGTAGACAGTTCGTCTTTTCTATCAAGACATCCCTGTAAAATGATGACGAAAAGACGACGATAGTAATGAGGGTGGCTATGACCATAAAACAAACAAACAAATAAGTATATAGCAATGTTAAAGCCATGAATCAAAGTGGTCACAATATTTATTAATAACATAGGCAATAATATACATAAAACATGAAATTAAACCATGCTCTTTTGTTTCTTTTCTTTTTTTTTTTTTCAGTTGTATTTATTTGTTGTTGTTTTTGTTTTTTTTAATTTTATTTTCTCTCACACACAAATACAGAGACAGATCACTGTATACACATTATCAATATCTCTCAATATTACATGTTCCCTTCGTCGATCTTTTTTCTTTTTTTTTTTTCTTTTTCGCACTTCCATCTCTCTCTCTCTCTCTCCCTTCCCCCTTCTCTACCCTTTACCCAGTCCTCTCCTAACTCGACGATGCAATACACGCACGATCTATTACCTCCAGGTGGTCAAAATAGACACATTAGTCTATTACCATCAAAATGCCCCTTTCCCACCCATCTATAAAGCTGTATCGCATGATTTAATCGGGGACATTAAATTAAGCCCTGTGGATTCTGTTTCCAGATTCTAGAGTCCACAAGGAAAAGGTTCCACACCATGTCAAGTGGCTTTAGAATGATTACGACTAGGGTAAGATTTAGCTAAGGACTAGGGTAAGAGTTAGGGTGAGATATAAAATAAACAGGGTGTTCCTGTATCGTTGAATATTTAGTTACAATTACTTTACTTGCCTGATAAAACCTCATTACTTTCATGATCTGGAATTTTCAGG
This sequence comes from Peronia verruculata, assembly GCA_038406235.1. Classification (NCBI taxonomy): domain Eukaryota; kingdom Metazoa; phylum Mollusca; class Gastropoda; order Systellommatophora; family Onchidiidae; genus Peronia; species Peronia verruculata. The sequence continues at coordinate 640 of JBCAUA010037253.1, read as the reverse complement.
AGAGACAAAAAAACAATTTTCATCTTGTTCTATTATTATCATGAGGCTTTATTGTATCTAAAAAAAAAAAGGAGACTAAAAAAAAGACCGTGGCTATACTCCGGTCCCGGACTGACACTACAGTATACCAAATGATGAAACAATCCCGCTGGCTTAACATGCTGGGACCCTCGACCAATAAAAGTCCACCCTATCGCTAACATCTAGGTCCGACGAGCAGGTGACGGTCCACCCTAACGCCAACATTTATGAGACCCTCGACCAGCACAAGTCCACCCTAACGCTAACATATACATCCGATGAGCGAACTGACCTTTAGTCCATTCGCTATTTATCGGGGGGACCGGAGTATAATCACTTCATTAAAAATATATAATTTTATCCGTGTTTTCAAACACTAAAAAAAAAACTCCCACATAATAAGCAAATCTTTTAATTTACCTTTTCTATCTTATGCATTATTAACATAGTTACATTTTAATTTGTAGCCGATTTTTTTTTTTTACAAAGAACCAAGTAGGTTCGAAAATTTGGCCTATGACATTTAATTTTTACCACATCGAGTTCTATATCAATGGTGTTGGCTTCTTTTTTTGTGTGTGTGTGTGTGTGTGTGTGTGTGTGTGTGTGTGTGTGTGTG
>JBCAUA010037242.1:0-12076 GCA_038406235.1 Peronia verruculata | reverse complement strand
ACATACCCGAAGGGACCATGGTAAGGGGGGGGGGGGGGGGAGAGGGGAGAGACAAAAACGAAGTCATCAGAACAGACAGACAGAATAGGAGGGAGTAGTTCTTGCTGAGGCTCGGGCGCTTGCACACAGCCACACAGACTGACAGACAAATTAATGGTGAAAATAGACGGGCAGATGGACATTAATTATTAATTATATAGAAGGACGGCATATGTGCGTGTGTATGTGTACATGTATGTGTGTGTGGTGCATAAGGGAGAGAGTGAAATGGGGGTTGGGGGGGGATGGGGGGAGGAAAGAGAGAGAACGAGAGAGAAGCTAGAACAGTGATAAAACTGTTACTGTTACAACTGTCAAAGCATTTTAAGGCAGGATCTTCTATAAATATCAAAGCTCTATTCCGACTGTCTGAAACACACAGTATTCATTCTGACCTCAGCATACACATGTACCACAGTCATAATGTCATCATCATTATCAGCAACAACTACATCAACTTACTGGCCATCTCCTCCACCCTCCTCTGAACTTCTCGAATTTTCTCTCTCAAAATTTCTGTCTCCACGTCCAACATCTTGATGTCGTGCTCTCGACTCAGCTGGTCAAGTGAGAGAAAACGATTAAATTACTGTTCTTGCTACATGTGACAAAGAGCAAACATCTTCCACATAAATTCATTCACATTATTTGGGACAGCAAATGTGAAATGTTGCCATGGAAAGCAGCAACACCAACATTAGGAGTGAAAATAGAATTTAGTACTGAGTCGTTTCTTTCATGCCTGGTGATACATTTGAAAGACAGAATTTTAAATTTTGCCGCCTATTCCTTCATCATCCTTCAAAATGGAATAAAATAGAATTAATAGCCGAGGCAAAAGTCTAGTTTCTTTGATACCTAAAGACAAAAGATGTAATCACAATTTTTCTCAAAATGTTGAATCGGATTAGTTAATAGGACTGTCTATGTTTCCATCTCTCACACAGATGTGGCAAAGTAACACCGACTGTTACCTCAGGCTCCACTTTTTTTACAAACAGCCAAGTCCCAGCAAGAAAGACAACCACAACAAGGAGCCACATTTAAAGTCAACGAAGTCACTTACCTTACCCTGGCAAACGCACTCGCGAACAGTACCATAAAGAACTGAAAAAAATTGTGTTCTTTTTTAACTGAAACATTATGAACGCGAATTGTTCAAAAAGTCATATTGATACAGTTTTTTTTTTTAATTTGTCTTCTTTGAAGTTTTCGGATGAAAAAAAACATGAATTCTGTTCTCTTTCTTTCCACCATGCGATCCTATCAAAAGAAGAGTAACTTTGCCCCGAGAGAAAAAAAAAAAAAAAAAGCTTATTCGCACTCATGTTCAAAGACATACCGTTCGTGGTCATTTTGTTTCCTCTATTTGTTTTCACCTTTTATTTAATGAATAATGACGAACAAAGGGAACGTCACCAAAGAAGAAATAATAATGGATTATCTATGCATAACCAAAGATTCTCTGGATCAATGATTAACAGTCAACCGATTATTTGCCACCACACTCTCATGCCCGGTTTTGAATCTAGGCCGTTTTCTCTCATGGTCGGTTATGCGCAGGACCTGTTTTCCTGGAGTATCGAACCGTCTCCCATACAAACTCACCTCCTTGTACTGCTTATCGTCCAGCCTGCCCATTATCACCTCGTCTGTGATTTGGTGAGGTTTGAGTTTCTGGGCCGGCTCTGCTGGCTGTTTGTCCTTCTGTAAACATCAGGTGGTAAACAAAACACACAGGTGATTTCAAACTAACACGCCGAACACGTAAGAGATGGACAATACAAAAATTAATTATCGATTTAGTTTGTGATTTCTTATTAAAAATCTCATTTCTAAGAATTCGCTTCAAGTTCAAAGGATAGATAAGATAATAAAAATGACTTTTTTTTTGGGGGGGGGGGCGTCAAAATGAATTGCCATTCACTGATAGTGATATACATTCATATTACAGGTGGATAAAAATATCATTCACGGCTCTAGAACCTTGGTGACGGATTGTTGCCTAATAAAGAGACTTCTTAGAGATAAGAACTTTTTCATTAAGTCTTCTTAGAGATAAGAACTTTTTCATTAAGTCTCCATTAAACTAGATATGTCGAGATAGCTCTTTTTTTTTTTTTTAACAAATGAGGCATAGAAAAGTTGACCGATAACAAAGAAATGTTTCCATTTTACCGACAGTCGCTCACCTTGCCTTTCTTCCCTTTCTTCTTTTTGGGAGAGTACTCAAGGGAGGTAATAGCTGGGTAGGTTTCTCTCGCTTTGTTTGCCAGTTGCTTCAATCTGCGAGCTGTGGAGAAAGAGGTAAGATATTCATTAAAATCTCCTAACGTAAACGTTTTTGGCCTTTTTTAATTATTTGCGTTTTTCACCTAGACATTTTCAAGAAAATGAAGCTTTAGAATTATTTGAAATGAAATAAAATAAAATAAGTTAAAAAAAAAAAAGGAAGGGAAGAAAGAAGAGAGAGAAACACGTTGCAATAGCGTGTGTGCAGGGCCTCAAATTGCGTTACTAGTTCAACGATTTTAAACGTGATGCTGAATAATGAGGAGTGCGACTTTGAACCTGTAAAAATTACACCATGCTGGCTGCCCCTGATAAGAACAATTGTTTGGCAGCCAGTCGAAATGGGACGTAAGTCGCCGGGCTAGAACCGAGAAATCAGGCTTTGAATGTGATGGGTGCCGGGGAGGGGGGGGGGACATATATATATATTATTATCATTGCAGAAATCGAAAGTGCATTCATTTCTGAACGATTACAGTATCAGCATTACCCTCCATTTATAACTTTATTAAGATCGTTTTTTTCTTTTTTCTTTTTTTTTTTGCGAGGCAGATATGTAGATCTAGATTTATGCGATCGACCGTTCATTCAACTCAATTTTCTCGGAATTTCGGTCACTGCAGTCTCTTGAAACTGCACTATCTCTGGCTAGAATAAAGCTGACTGAGAACTATTTTCACCACCTGAAAGAGTATAAGTAAGCTTTCACATGATGACAAAAACCCCATGTGGGGAAAAATAGACACCCGTCTCATTTGACTGGCTGCAAAACAATTTTTAATCATTGCTCAGCCGCCTATTAGTGTGTCTGCGTCCTTATGACAATATTATGTGCAAAATCACTAACGCAGATCAAATATTCTCTGACCGAAACTATTCTTTTGCTTCCAGTATCTCCATTTTATCCTGTACCCTTTGCAGTTATACGAGTATATGTTGTTTTTGCTGTTTCTAGTAAGCATACAATTACTAATGTAATAAAATTCCATTGGTTAATATAACTTTGTTAAACACACTCTCTGACAATGCCAATCCTCCAGCCCCTATAATAATCTATCTCGGCACAAGGGATGCTGGACAGATGGTGTATAAAAGAAAAACGACATCATTTATCTTGTGATGATTTGAAGACTGATTAAAAAAAGTATAAAATATTAAAAAATATATTTCTCGGATAAGTGAGACCCATTCTCCCTACACCATTAATTTTTCGCAGTTTCTTATAATTTATGTTTGAAGCATGAACCGCAAAAATACGTTTTCCCTTTTTACTCCGATTGTTCAACACGCCTTGTCTGGCAAAACGATGTAACAGAGTTGGTCAAAATCAATCTCCATTATTTCCGGAATATCTGCATTTTATCCTGTGCTCTGTTCCGATAGATAACGCAGAATTTTTGATACCTTGTACGAGAGAACATATTCTAGTTTCATTGACACCAGGATGTAAACGCCTATAAATAGAGACCATCATTCATAAACATCCAGTCTGATGGCACTAACCTTCTAATTCGCCCAATTCCTCCCCCAGAACTTGCATCTTGTCCTGCAGCAGGTCCAGGGTGTAGATCAACTTCTCCAGGTGTTGTTCTTCCATTGTCATGGCCTGTACAGATAGATCACGTGTCTCAGAATGATTGAATGATGACTATATTCTTATATGTGTAAATTTTCAGTTGCTCTTTTTCTTGCAGTAAATTCCAAGTCCTGCGTATTTTAGTGAAGATATCTACAGATCATCACAGTTATAAGTTAATAGCAATGATTTAGCTTAAAATGCCTTTCTTTCTTGAACAGTGATTCCAGTTCACAAATTGAAGAGGCCATTATAATGTTCACGTGTCGAAGATTTAGTCGAAATGTCAGATGGAATTTCATTGTGATAACCGGCACAGAATGATTCGTCTCTTTAATAGAAATGCATTGACAGCGAATCATTTTATTTTCTCAGTCTGTTTGACATTATTACTATATTCCAAGCAGCTTATGCTATTATACTGGAGTGAGGACTCTTGATGTCACGCGTGCCGAGTGTGGAACCATGCCAGTGGAGGCAAAACACCTGGTTGTTATTATGTTACCATGTGTTCATGAACGAAATTCACACTGCTGTCATTACCTCATGACTACCACTCTGTTGTGCACTGCCCTTGCTGTAGCTCTCGATTCAAAAAAGAAAATGAATCAATTTGTTTACAAGAAAATATTTATTAGATCAGAATAGTGACCCACTCCGTATGTGGTAAAAGATGTCAAACAAAGCAAAAATAAGCAAGGCCTCAAGGGCCATGGCGTCCAGTGTTGGCACGCGAGACACAGTGTGTTTTGTTAAGGCGAAGTCATGAGTCTGCTCTCTAGTATAATGGGAGATCGTTTTGCAGATGGTAGATGCCGTTCCCACAAGTGAGATTCGTGTAAAGGGAGATCATTTTCACCACCCCAATTACTTCCCTTTGCCGGACAAAAGGCACGTGAGCAAACAGTGTAAAGAGGAAAAAGAAATCACTTTACTCCTTGTCATTTAAAAGACTGATCGCCAAAAACATTTGATAAAATTATAATGTATGTAATATGAAGAAAACATTCTCCTTGTACCATATTTTTTTTTTTCGAATTTTTCATGGTGTATGTATCAGGCAAAGGGCGGGCAAAAGTGATTTTTCCCTCTTTACACTACTTGTTCAATCCTTCTTTTGTTGTCTGGTAAATTGAAGTAATAGGACTGAGCACAACGATCTCCCATTGTATAAATTATACTATAATCACCTTGCTACATTCACAAGTTTAACAACAACCAACTATCAAGATGTACACTGTTCACAGCTGTGTGTTCCGCAGTGCCCAATGTGGAGCCATGCCCATGGAGGCAAGAAACTCGCAATACTAAACAAACGGAACAGGGGTCACCATTACGTCATCACAAGGAGATTCCAAACCAAATCCCCTGTGGCTTCTAAAAAGTGGTTGGTAAGCAAAAAGCAAACAAACAAACAAATAAACAAATACTTACCACTTTCTGGATGTTCATGCCTCTGTCTGTAGGGAACAGATTGGAGTTTAATTCTGTCTGTTTGTCTTTCTCACTGCTGGATTTCTTCTTTTTCTTGGATTTACCTGCATAACAAAAGTATGAGTTCCGGTTCTTAATCAATATTCATGTTCAATTCATACAGTCTGGTGTGTGTTTAACAGACAGCTCGCCATTTTGCCGGAAAATAAAAAAAAAACGTATCGGTGGAAAACATCCTCGAAAACAATGATAAAACTCAATCAATTTTGAGAATATTTAACTCTCAAAGAGCGGGAGCAGGTTTTAAACACACACAGAAACACATACACACAGACACACACACACATACACACACACACTCATACACACACAGACACACAGACACACACACACACACACACACACAGTCTTGCCCTTTAGCCGTCGAATTTCTTCACTCTATCTATGAGGTCATTAAAACTATGTGCGGAATCTATATTGAAAGGCTGTCCATGTACCTTTCTTTTTCTTTCCATCTTTCTCCTCTTTTTCATCCTTCTTCGTCTCTTCTTCCTGTTTCTCCTCTTCTTTCTTCTCTTCTTTGCCTTCCTTCCAGGGCGGAGGTTTGTTGTAGCGAGGGGGTTGGTCGGCCACAGTGGACTCGAATACAATCTCATAGAAAGGTAGACGGTCGGGGCTGAAAGAGGAGGGGGGGCGGGGAAGACCCGGGAGGGGGCGGGATTGGTGAGCAAGATGAACTAATGTAACAAATAATGAGCGATGTTGAAAAGTTATGAAAAGCAAAATGGGCATTATAGATAAATCACAGAATAAGAAGAAAATGAGACCAAAAAAAAACCCCCAACAAAACAACAACAACAACAAACAAACAAACAAACAAATAATAGGCCAAGACAATAAAGAAATCAGATTGGAGCAAAAATGAAAACTAGAACAAAACAACAGCCACAATCTTAGTTGCATTAAAAACGACAATAACAAGAAATGACGACAGCAGCATCAACGAAACCAAGAAAATCACCAGATAAAAAATAAATGATTTTAAAAAGCAGTCGCCCGGGCCTCATTTCTCTCTATTTCCATTATGATTGTGCCATTCCCTCTAACATTTTCATAATTCCACTGATACAGTTTCATAGTGAAGCTGTGAGTGACCCAAGGAGGTTAATATACCCTTTATACTGGAGAGTGGACTGATGACATCCTGTGTGCCCAATGTGGAGCCATGCCCATGGAGGCAAGAAACTTAGTTAATGTTAACTCTTAGAACCGTTGTTTTTATGTTTCCACGTGTAAATTATTTCATAACTAAACAAAACTCACGTATAGAAATACTGAGTCTAACACCATGGCCATGGGTCCTAGTATTGACACGCTAAACTCCTTGTATGTTCTTAAGATGATGTCATGAGTCTGCACTCCAGTATAACCGTATAAACTCCTTGGAGTGACCACAGAGTCACTATAACATGCATATTATCACTAACTTAATACCAAATACTAAAGCAAAGATCGCATAAGAGAACAGTAATTTGACGTACAGTTCCGAGCTCCTTGTTTGTCCCCCAAGCGACTAAAGCACTGTTGTAATACAACGCCATATTCGCAGCATTAGGAACTAAATTAAGTAACCAGTTGCGTATCATGGCGCAAAATATATATATTCTCTTTAACCGGTTCATATATTCTCACAACTATAGGATATAAACAGTGCTTTTCCCCTCTGAAAAGTTGCCACTTTAGACATGTAACTGTCTTCGAGGGAACGACATAACTCGTATGAGGCATAGAGAACTCAGATCAAATGCACGTATAGAATTGCTTTTATAAGTTAGATATAATCAGACTCAGCTCATTTCAAACGGATTTGCTGTTTGGTCACACTTTGGTCACAACTCAGTTTACAACATCATTTGGTCACAATTTTGCTCTCACAATTTTGTCACTCACTTTACCACGTCATTTGGTCAGATTTTGGTCACTGTCCTAAATGATGCACCATAATTTGGTCACAACTCATTTCATGACGGGCTACAATTTGGTGACAAGTCACTTAATAATGCACCATAATGTGGTCACAACTCACTTAATAATGCACCATAATGTGGTCACAACTCACTTAATGATGCACCATTTCGCTAAGAAATCCAGTGGGTCCTGGATGTCCATCAGTTCCTCTGACGTCACAGGGGCCTCGGCAGGTCGTGACCTCCTGGGCCGAGACAGGTGTTTGGGTCTGAGAGGAAAATATAGGAACATATCAACCATATCCTGGAGTGAGCTGTCAATGCATTTACAGCTTGAAAGACAGGGAATTTGTCAAGCAGTGAACAATCTAAATATCCAATCGATTTTGAGGCTTGTAGCAGTAAAACCCAATGTTGCAGTTTCCTTACACTATTCAGCTATGGCAATATCTAAATCCCTTTAGCTCTTTTGCTGTTCTCTCTCTCTCTCTCTCATTCTCCTCATTCGTCCCTCCTTCTTTCGGCTTATTTGTCTCTCTTTCTTTCATTCTCTTTACTCGTTCACCCTTCTTTTGCTCCACTTATCTCTGTCTCTCTTTCTTGAGTTAAAAAAAACGCCATATCCACACCATCGCTCAAACTTGTTAATGTCTCAAGTGTTAAATGCACATGTGCACACACATCGTGCTGATAAAGAAAAGTGGAAAGTTTATATCTTTCCTGCATAGAATCGCATTTTTCAAAAAAAAAAAAAAATAATAATAATAAAATAATAATAATAATAATAATAATAATGCTTATAATTATCATAGACGTCTGAGGTTGAGATTAATAATAGCGCATTATCGTGATTACGCTTATTTTGTACAGTTTTCACATGAATGGGCACATACAAACATGTCTACATCCACACATCATCCTGATCATGGGAAATCCTCTGTGTCTCTGTCATCCTATAAAAGTGTCACAGAAAAAAAAAGACACGTTTCTATCATTCCAATACTATGGACGCTTTGTGTCTATGTTTGAATATTTCTCATGGCCCACCATTAGCACTGGGATGGCAAATTTTGGTCACAGTACAAGAGTGAGAACTCACAGATCTACAGATAAAAACCTGATCTTGATAAGCGCTCTAGGTCTCTTTAATTCAATTTACCTATCTCAAAAGTCTGAGCTTAATTTTTAGATAACGATCAATTACGAGCTATTTACAACAACGTCACGAGAATTTATTCCAATAAACCCATAAAAAGATTTTTAAACAAAAACAAACAAAAAAATTCTCAATCATCATCAAATAGAACTATTATAATCATCTGAGTCTCTGTCTGACATAGACAAATAAAAGTTTTTTTTTCTTTTGTTTGTTTGTTTGTTTGTTTTACGTGGCACAGCATCACGACCAGGACATTCTTCTTGCCTCATAATTAAGACGCTGCACGGTGAAATCAGCAGCTCGTCAAACTGACGCGACCAGTGTTTCTGAATACTAAATGAATTTTTAAAGATTGTTTTTTTCTTCACATAATCCTTCTATATCAATCTAAAACTTTATTCCATAGCTAAATTTGCTGAAATAGATTGAGTAGAAGCCCCAAAATTGCAATTTAATCGCAAGGCCTAATAAGAACTAAAAAGTGATCGGCTATTTTCTTACTAAATTCAGCTGCAGCAACAGGTCACCCCCATCTTCTATACTTACCAGTATCTCGATAAGTAGAAGATTTTATTTCACAGACAGAATGGAAAATGAATAATCTTCACAGTGACCCCAATACCTCTACACGCTCAAAATTTGACGAGAGTTTGATTTCATCGTGTCACATTTCAAATTATTATTTGAAAACAAAAACATCTCTTGTGTCTGAAATTTTGGTTACTGGACAGCAAGGTCTCAAGAGTGAGCTCAAGCAGACAGACAAACAAACACACTGAAAGGCATACATTATCCTGATCTTAGGCGGAGGCCTCCGTCTTTTAGGCTCATCTTTGGCCTGGGAGAGGGGCGGTGGCGGCTCCACGATAAACTTCTGTTTCTGTCTCCGCTTCTCGGGCTGTGGAACATAGAAATGTCATAGAAACTGTGCATAATTCAGTATTTATCGGAAGAAAACAGAGGGCAGAAACCGTAGAAGTTTAGTCATGTCCATATCTTTGTAATACATTAGAGATATGCAAAGTTTAGTATTTGATAACAAAGACAAGTTGTTTGTTATATAATTCCTATAGATCCGTTCCACGTTCGTGTTTACTTCCGTGTTTGGATGCGAATTTTTGGTAGACGGACGCGGAAGCGAAACGTAATAAGTGATTTACTTCCGTGTTTGAAACGTAAACAATAGAATGGTGGGCAGACGCTGAAGCGAAACGTCATAAGTGAACGACCTATTAGCCAAAAGGTACATGTCAGAGGGGCAAGGCCAAGAGACACAGCTCAATATTCTGCAATGTTTCTTATTTCCAAGATACAGCAACCATGCTCTAGGCCATTGTTATTTCAAACTTACACCTTTTCTCGTGAAGTCAAAGAAAACTCAACATTTGATATTTCCAAAATAAAAATAACAATAACAATAATAATTAATAAATAAAAATGGTATAAATTTCTTATTCAATTTTTCATTGTGGCATTTTGAAATCTTGTTTCTCAAACTGGTGTGTTGATGGACATCAGATAATAGATATTTCTATATTTTTTTGCACCAGAAAGCAAAACACATTCTGAATTTTACGATAACCTTAATAATATGAAAAAGGATATCTAAAATTTGCCTCTTCATAAAATAATCTTTGATCAAAATTTTATGTATATTAAAGTTCCACAGACGGTACACCTTTAGATTATAATGATGCCATGCTACTTACCGATTTGTCTTCAATCTCCGGCAGATCAGGCACTGCTGGGGCGTCTATCTCAGGCAGGGGCGGTTCCTCGGCTTCAGGGGTGGGGGTACGAGGAGGGCTGGGGGTCCATGTCGGCGACCTCCGTTTGAACACGGGAGAGGGGGGTGCTGGTGGAGGGCTCTGGGGAAATACATGCAGTAAGCGCTTCACTTGGACTTACCCTTACATTATAAAAGTGCAAGAAAACCCACATCAGGCTTATGGACTCGAAAACTGCTGAATGGATCCATATGAAATTTGGCACACAACATGTTGTTGCATATGGATTTGTGTTTCTATGTACATAAATCAGATAAAAGCTTTTTTATTCTTTTACATTATTCCAAAATTGCGATAATAATTCATAATAAACTCCTGAGCGTGCTTGGTCCGATTGTACGTTCGACAGTATGACGGGTTCAAAAACACGTTTCTTTGAGTAACATTCGGTTTAATCAACCAAAATATCAACATCGAGGTGCGCACGCTTTGCCATACATTTTTAGGCGCAGGTCTATATTTGAATAATCTGCCACGGAGGCCTTGGCTTCTCTTCTAGTGTATTTTAATATCTGTTTAAAGTCACTAATATGTCAATAATCATGATATGGTTAATATAAATTGAAAATCAAAAATGCACACTTGATCCATGTTTTAGATCCCCAGTAAATAAAAAAAAATGGTAGTGCACAGTAACTATCTGGATAGAGAGAAGGCATAAATATATAGGAGAGAGACTGTCCTTTCGGGAATAGTTGATTAAATTACGTGTCATTTTAGTTTAGACTTGCATATTTATAGTTCCTTAAAGTAGTAAGTGAATTAAGAAGGCGTTATGCAGATTGGACATGGTCCCTCATGGATGCTACTTCAGAGCTTTATTCATCGTATAACAAAGAGTCACATAGGAGAATATACTGCAATGTGACAGCATGATACAGCATGTCATGTCTGGGCTACTCAGCAGTTTATCCGTGCAATACCAGTATGTAAAAGTACATGAGGAGTCAATTTGCATAACTGGCTAAGTCACTTTTAGGTAAAAAATTGAGTTACACCTCAAGGTTCTCAGTTGGGGTCCTTTTTGTGTGTGTGTGTGTGTGTGTGTGTGTGTGTGTGTGTGTGTGTGTGCGTGTGTGTGTGTATATGTGTGTGTCCCATGAAAATATCCTGGCAGTCAGAGCCCTCTAAGTCATTAAAATTATCAGTGACAAAAAAAAAAAACAAAAAACGTATATTAAGCCAGAGAAACCACGTTACAAAAGTCCATTTTTTTTTCGAAACAAACCTTAGATGATATAGCACAGTTTGTAAGTGGACTCGTCACATGCAAAAAGAGCAATTTTCTCTATACTTTACTTGCAAATGCATCAGACTTGCCCCACCGATGGTAATAAGATTTTAGGTAGCACATAGCTAAACGTCTCGGTACAGAGCGATACAAGAAGAAGACACTGAGGTCCTGTTCATCTTCAGTTTACCGTTGGCTATTATAATTAGTAATCTGTTGTCTGTATTGGAACAGTATTTCGGTGCACGTATCTAACTCACCTGTGGAGGGGTTACAATTGAAACTCGCTCTATCCTCGTCTTTTTGACGATCTCCCGACGTTTAGGCTTTTTAGCCTCGTCTCCCTCCCCATCTCCCTTGGCACCCCCTTGGCCGGATCCATCGGCGCCGGTTCCGACACCATCTCCCAGGCCACTCTTAGCGTCTTTGAGAGCGTTGGCATCGTCCTGAGATCCATCACCAACTGCAGAGGACACACATGCCATCTGTCTTTCAATCTATGAATCTTGCATGGATGTGATAGATAGATAGATAGATAGATAGATAGATAGATAGATAGATAGATAGATAGATAGATAGATAGACAGACAG